>WWET01002470.1:41716-60350 GCA_011038615.1 Limnodynastes dumerilii
CGTCGCACCTCTTCACTGTTAATGAGCGTATATTGCAGATTAGATTATTCCTAAGGGAACATTAGTCCCCAGGAAAATGTTTAGCCAGAAGTAGAGTAATCCACCCCACAGTAACACAGCAATTCCTACATTTACATTTAAAAGAAAGCTATTGTGTAAATGCTAAACCTTCATCCTTCATTTCATCTTGGATGTCTTCCTACCACCTTAAACTCAATATACAGAACTACTAATATTTGCATTTGATAAAAGAAGATTTATATTGTTAACCTTCTAACTTGCTGCCTATGTTTTATCTTTGAGCTGTCCATTGCATATCACGTACAGGGTAGGATCCTACCTTATAAATGACATGATCATAACCAACCACTGTTTGCGCAAATGTATCTGCAAATCTGCTAGTGAGTGACCTTTCTCTATGTCTCTTCACACCAACATACTTCCAATAGTGAGTGCATAAGCTAAGTTTTTAAATTCATGTATAAGTAAAATGTCAGCAGTTCAGAAGTCTGCAACTCTACATAGGGTGTTGCCACATGTATACTGTACACTAATACCGTGTTACAACCTGTGAACACAACCCAGCTCCTTGGTCAGGTGCTGTTGAAAGAATCATAGGACTGGATCCAGACTTCTGCCTCATTTAGAGATCGAAACGCAGGGTCATCTAGGATTCCAAATTGGACCCCTGCTGGATTTGGCCTTGTGCATAGTTCAGAAACCAGGCTCCCTTCTAAATATTTTTGATTCGTCCTCACTTACAATGGGGATTGATTGGGAGCCTGGATAGGGTGGTGAGCATAGATTATGCCTATATTGTAAAGTTTAAATGGCGAGGCAAAAAGTGGCATTTGCTACTCCCAGCAAACGTAAAAAAAAAAAATCCCATTTTTGTATGTTTTAAATGTGAATAGAGATGAATGGGTATTGGGAAGCACTAATATGTGCACAGAACACAAAGTGTACAAATTGTGCTCCAATCGCATGGAAATAAGGGAAAATCATAATGACTATTGGGCAGAACCACAATAGATGCCAAAAATTACTAGGATGGACTCCACATCTAAGGCACTCCTCATCCAAGTGTTGACCCATTTTAAACAGTGTAGTAGGCATAATGTATACCTGGTAAAAGACATTAAAGTGAACAGGCTGGATGCGTACAGAGGAAGTGGCATCTTCTATATGTCCGGCATATCTTTCCAGTCCTCATAATTCACTTGCTGTGGTTCCACCGCCACCATAACCCCTCTAGAGCATCTGGATAAAAACATACCCTGAGGGCTGCATTCATTGTATTGCATCAAAATCACCTTAACAGGGGAAGTCACAATGCTGGGTTGAAATCCCCAATAAAGTGCCGCAAGCGCTAAGCTGAATATATCTGTAAAAATAATTAGGAAGTTGAGCTGTAACTCCGTGGCAGACCCATTCCTCATCCAAAGAAAGTAGGTCCTGCAAACAGAAGTTGCCTTAGGGGGGAGTGGCCAGATGAAGTGCTTCCCAGCCCAGAAGACTCACCTGAATTTGAAAACACCACCCCCCAATGATGACACATGGCTTTTATGACTGTAGTAGAAGGCATAACCATTAAGGCTGGATTAGCATTTTATCAAAGTTGATCATACCAGAGAGACTGCAAAAGGGAAGAAGCAGACTCCCATCCAACCCCATATGCCTAGATATTTAAAATTGGTAGTCTAGAGTAGCAACTGGTCCAGTCTGACAGAAGTGGGAATAACACCTGATAGAGGGAAGAGATTAGATTTGGACTGGATATCTATGTGAGAAATTCATTTTAAGACCCGAAAAATAGCCACAGCGGGCCTGATTCAGACTTAAGAAATAGCTTGAAAATAAGAGAGGAAAGTTACACCTGGGCAAAACCATGTTGATTTCAGGGTCAAGTTAATTGTATTCTTTGCATGCAGGGATATATTTTTAAATTGCCTACTGCACACAGATACTGACCAACGTTAAATTTACACTGTTATTTAGACTTGTTAGGAAATGCCACCTTTCAACTCTAATACTGTTTGCAACAGATGAAATATGATTCCCGTGAAATCAACATGGTTTAGCCCAGGAGTAACTTTCCGCTTTTAAATTCAAGCTCCTTTTTAAGTCTGAATCAGGCCCAACGATCCACCACCTCATACAATCTCTCGAACGAGCCACAGGCGTCCTCCAAAAAAAGTAGCATATTGTCTGCTTACAAGGCAATTTTACCCACAGACTCATCTATAAGAAAGCCCTTAATATAAATGTCAGACCAAATCATACATGCAAGTGGCTCGATGGTCAGTGCAAATAGGGCCCGGGACATCAGGCAGCCAATCTAAGGGAGTTGCCCAGACCAAATCGGTGAAAAACCTCTTACAAGTAACCCCACTCGACCAAGTCAAAGGCATTGGCCGTATCCAGAGATGCAACCATCTTATGATTAAAATCTTGGGCAAAAGTTCAATATCTCTAGCCTGAAACAAAATAGAATAGATTCTAAAAAGATTCTGGGTACAATGGATCCTTGCCCGGTTATGGTATCAGAATAATATGGGCTTCACACACAAAGAGGGGCAAGGTACCTAGTTGAATTTTGAAATATGTGTGAGAAATTTTATAGGAGGTAAGGGATAAATACAATTGTTGGAACTGCTTATTAACATTGCTTGTTATGCCATCTGGACCAGATGCCTTATGATTCTTGATGGCAGACAGAGCAACATCCAGCTCTTTGTCGGTAATGGGGGCATTAAGTAAATCCCTAGCTTCCTGTTCCGGTCTCAGCAGGAGAACCATTTCCAAATAGTCAAACTTCGGTGCAGAGGAATAGTTAACGTTACAGGCATAAAAAGATGAGTAAAACTGCAGAAACACCTTCACAATCCTGTCACCATTATAACGTATTGTGATGTATATTCATCAATCACAATACGTTTAGCATGGACTAACTTGGAAGGGTATCCGTTCTGGGTTCCCGGTTTCTTAAAATTTTCTCCTATATTCTTGCATTCATTAGGTCAATTATATGACAATGTATAAAAGGAAAAACAAAAAGAAAACAAATAGAGTAGTAACTTTACAGCAAGTATTCACTTCCAATATTTCTTTCACCTACAGTTGTTTTGCATGTAAAGTGTCTTTATCTCCTTCACACTGCACTTTGGCTCCATCAGGTGCTCAATGTTGGTACATACATAAATTAACAAGCAGTGGAATAGTGTAATACGTTTCACATATGTATCAACCAAGAAAATGTAATTGCACTCACAATAGCATTCTCTTGAGTTGTGTGCCTATAAGTAGTACTCCACAAATTCTGTTCCTTTCTGGATTTACCCCCGTCCACATGCCATCCGACAGGATACTTAGAAGATATAAGATGCACCACAAACAGACCTTCGTGCAGCCAATAATCTCAAATTCCATTCCCACCATCATTTTTGTCATGTGCACACCTTATTCTCCTTTTGTATGCTTAAATAAAAAAAACTTTTCTTTCAAAATACCTCCAGACTCCTGTGTTTCTTTCTTTAAAATAACTTTTATTCACATAAAAATGGTGTGCCTCTCAGAGGACAAGGGTTCCTTACCATAGATGGTATAAATACCAGTAATCAAATGGGGCCCCCGATCACCAGGTAAACAGTAAAGGAACTTCCGCGCCACCTGGACACTACTGAAGATGATGCAACCACGCGTTTCGACGATGA
Organism: Limnodynastes dumerilii; assembly: GCA_011038615.1. Classification (NCBI taxonomy): domain Eukaryota; kingdom Metazoa; phylum Chordata; class Amphibia; order Anura; family Limnodynastidae; genus Limnodynastes; species Limnodynastes dumerilii. The sequence continues at coordinate 45,430 of WWET01002470.1, forward strand.
AGTCTTTCTCAAGGTAAAGTTTACCTTTACCTTTCTCAAGGTAAAGTTTACCTTGACAGACAATCGCCGAAACGCGTAGGTAGTGGGATACCTCGCTAGAGACAAAGCCGCAACAAGGAATATTCCTGTTATTAAAGATATCCATTATATGATAAAAAAGCGCAGGAGTTACCACGTCGAGCTGCCTCCAGGCGTGCCCCCTCTCTGACTCCAGGGAAGTGCCACTTTCAGTAGTGGCAGCTTCATGTCTGATGTCCACCACATGTTTCCCTGTGTGTTGCTGGTGCCAAACACTGCTGATCCATCTTGGATCTGTACACGATCTGCAGCAGCCAACCGTGAGCAAGCCAGGTGAAGCACATGATCTAAATCCAATCCAGAGCACCCTATATAAACCCAGAGCACTGTGGGTGCCCTGGCTCTGGAGAAACCCAGGTAGTGGGATAGCCCCCTTTTAAAGTACCTCATTTGTGTACGAGGGAGGGATATACACCACTAGGATAGTTACTGAAAAAACTGGCTAACATATTCCTTAAATACAGATAACATGGCAATTGAGAATGATCCGAAGAATACAAGTATAGCTTGTATTCTAGACTTAGATGTAAAAATAAATCAAAGTTATCTCATACAGTTGTGCACAGAGTTTGGCACACAGAAAAATCAGAAATGGAAATATGGCATGTGGCATAGCACATGGAAATGAAGATGCTTTCTAGAAGTTGTGCAGGTGGAGTTGCACAAAAAAGTTTCAGGCATCAGAATAGAACCACTGAATAGAAGTATACAAAAGAGTGGAACAGGTGGTAGGGCTGACAGAAAGTAAGGTATCCTGTAGCAGTGCTGGTGAAATCAGCAGGCAGAATATTTAGGAACTTTTACAACACATGCAAAAAATGAAAGTCTTTATTGTAAACAATCGCAAAAATCAACAGACAAATCAATATATGCAGCAATGTAGAGTTACATTTGCACATTCAAATGCAGAGCATGTGCAGTAGTTACTTAGAATATCCAAAAATGCAAGATATAAAAATCCAAATGTATGGTGCAGGATTACTACCAGTAGGGTAGTAGATTAGGGTGTAGATTTAGGTGGCAGTAATGGTAAGGTAAAGCAGAGTTTAAAGTCCACCAAAATCCTACTCCACTGAGTCCCAGAGCCCCTCAGAATTACTGACCAGACCCAGAAATCAAAAGGTATGTTTATCACAGTTCCTTACCATCCAGGAATGGATGTTTACGAAGGCCATTTGGCAAACAGACAGGTAATCAGGGACACAGGTGCATAGTGACTAGATGCCACTAAAAAGAGAAAATTGATTTGCAGCTGGACGTTACTTGGAAAGGGCCACTGCACTCGGCCGGAGCTATGCCAGGATCTGTGTCTGGGTTTTTGTCAGGAACAAACCAAAAATCAAGATAAGATCTCAGGAACCAGGACACTACTGCAATATGCAAACGCTGGACTGTATGCAGAGTACTGGGAGTACCGGACATATAACATATACATACATACAATCTACTTAAGCAAAAGATAAGTAAATTACGTAAAAAATTGACTACGCATGCGCAGTAGTCAAAATCGCAAAACACGAGACGTATATGTCCTCACTGGCAAAGGGTGGATGGTCAGAAAATGCCTTTTAAACTTGAATCAGGCTATCAGCAAAGATAACACACCTATGTAGCAGCTACAAGCTTATTAAAAACAAGAGCACACACAGTGTAAACCACAGGCAGAACTGACTGCTAACTCAGAACTAGACACAAATGCTTTGCAGCTCACAGTATTTGTAAACACGCAGATCAGAAACAAACCAGCGCAAATCCAAAGAAACATAGAAATTGACAGCAGATAAGAGCCACATGGCCCATCTAGTCTGCCCAGTTGTTTATTTAAAACTATACTGACCCTAGACCCTATTTACCCTCAATTTAGTTTGAGGTTTAGGATATACTTATATTTATCCCAAGCATGTTTAAACAGTTCTATTTTAGCCTCAACCACCTCAGATGGGATAGCGAGCGGTCAGTGACTGCGCTACTGCTGACATCTTACAGAAGTACTCATCCAGACCACAGCACTGCCCCCACCGGCGCCATTTTCCTCCGGTTGACTCTCCCTCGGTGCATGCTTTCACGTGCATGTGCTGAAATGCAAATTACCCGTGAGGGAAGCACCGCACACAGTCTCCATTGGGCACACATGCCCTCCTTCCCCATAGTGTCCTGGCTGTTGCTTAGCAGCCAGGACAACATCCAATTATCGTGCAGCAGTCAGTTTTGTAGCCAGCATCTCCTTTATTAGAACGGTCAGTGCTTTCTCACGCTGCCGGTTATATCGTTTGGCTCTCTGCTTACAATTGTGAGTACACTATTGTGATTGCCCTGGTCTCCTGCCCAGTCCCAGTGTCTCCTATCCATCCTGTGTTGTATTCCTCTCTCTTTTCTCAGCTTCACTTTACCTTTTGTGTTTTGCCCCATCTGCATTCCCTGCTGTGCTAGGGAGTCTGTGAGTGTGAGCCCATGTGTCTCGTTAGTCAGTTCGTTTGTGTTTTTCTGCCTATTTGACTTTGACTTTAGCTCCTGCTTTTATATATCTATTTCTTCCACAGTGGCTCCTGTCTTATTCTGCCTTCTTCCAGCTTTCCTTGCTCTTATCTTATTCACTCTCTTGGGTATTGGTGTATTTACATTAGACAGAAGCAGTGTCCATCGGCTGCAACCTGCTTCGTGTCAGCAGCCCAGCCTATCCCCACCATCAGGGGCTCTTGTGAAGACTGGAATACAAATTGCCTGGTTCATCCCTCCTAGAACACAATTCTGCCACAGAAATCAAAAGCATTTTCAGAGTAGGGACATATTTCAGATTCACCATTAGTGATTTTGTACATGCTAAAATATTAAAAATATCTATGTGCTGCAATCCTGGTTCACAGTAAAAGTACCCACAGCTCAACCAGCAAGAGTATGCAGAAATCGTCTTCTCTTGACAGTCAATGTATTTCAAACAAATAAGTTATTTTTCAAGGTATATTATTATACACTGTTTATGTGGCGTTTATACAGTAACACAATATAACATTAATGTAATAAAAATTCTACTAATGCTGAAATATATTAGATCAATTAAAAAAATATTTTAATTGGGTAGACTGGTTGGGAGAGTGGCTCTTATGTGCTGTAACAATCTTGGTTTCTGTGCAACCTGCAAAGAAAGGATCAGTTGTGTACAGATTAACAAAGTCATAAGGCATATTGTTAATGGTTATTTACCCTTCGCCTCTAATATCTTCCTACGGGATGCTAAATTGAGAGATTTACCGATTTTTGCTATCCTCTTTTTCTTCTGCGTGTATGGCACACTCATACTTTCCTTCACCCAAGAGTCACGTAGAGTTTATGGTAGACCTGTGTTTTCTGAAGAATCACAGTGTATGAAAGGAATGGTGGGGAAAGCTGTGCCAAGCATGGGTCACATTTTAACATTTAGGTATTTTAAGCATTGTAGTCACAAATATTGGGCACTGTGGATCACATGTAAAGCAGAGAAATGCCATTTTTTGGATATGCTATTTCTCAGTTAGTCACTAGGTGGGCGCTAAGTCTCCATAGCAAAGTCAATTTAATGACAGAGCAGAGTAAAATAAAGAAACACAGCTGGGGGTCCAGGGATTCCAATTACTCAATCCTCTTCAGAATCTGGTGCCAGGCAGCCTTGAACTCTCCAAAAGGAAAGCTGCCCAAAGGGGCAGTTCACCATTTGCAGTTAATGGCCACCAGCTGTTAAAGAGCTCCTTGTCAGTGCCACATGCACAGCAAAGGTCGTGGGTGCCACTTGGTCCAACTGGCCGCAGATCAAAGTTAGATCATGGATTGGGCCGTTGAAACTCCCAACTCCTAGTGGGGATTAGCTGAGGCTGTGAATGGGACAACCTGTGCTAAGTGGAAGGCAACAGGACACTGGCTTTTGCTGCAGCAACCGCAAAAATCCACCTTTACCTTGCAACGTGGCTGATTCATTTTGCAATATAGCACTTCTTTGTACTAGAAACTATTGTTCGATAGATTGTAAACTTGTGAACAAAGCCTTCTTACCTCTCAGTCAGTCTGTTATTACCCAGTATTGTAAGCTCCAGAATACCTTTCTGGTAATAATGGTAGTAATAAGAGCAATCTGATGTGCGTTTCTAGATATTAATACATTTTGTCAACTAGTTTTTGTAAAAACACAGAATGGAAGTTGCTCAATCAATTTCTAGGTATATGCAACAAAGGGAAAAATAGCCCCAGCAACACTACCATAAACCAGTAACAGACTATACTGTTCTATCTGTAAAATAAATGTCCGTTACAGATATTTGCGCAAATATGCCACCAGCCACCGTCAAGGCCTTTTTTGCAAATGGTGGTCCATGAGAGTCCCAATATTGGGTCACATATATATGTTTTTAAATTGAGAGCCAAACTTACCTGAGGAGACTACCCTTAACATCTCCAAAATGGCTGCTGTGGAACAACTCCCCCTCTCAGCTGCTACTCCCAGACATGCCCACACACAGTACAAACACAGAATAGAAGTTGCTTAATCAATTTATAGGTAAATGTAAACAGGTGCATGAAAGGCAGGGGTTAATCTGCTAGTCACAGAAACAAAGGGAAAAATAGCCTCAGCAACACTGCCATAAACCAGTAACAGACTATATTGTTCTATCTGTAAAATAAAACACAGAAATGTCCATTAAACATATTTGCGCAAATATGTGATAAACCACCAGCCACTGTCAAGGCCTTTCTGCATATAGTGGTCCTAACTCTAACAATGAGAGTCCCAATGGTTTGTAAAAAACTATAGCAATTCAACAAGGTCTGAAGAAGTTAAACACGAACAAAAAATAAAAAAAAAATGATTTGCCTTCTGGCATACAAAGGGTACATGATTATATGTGTTTAATGTCTTATTCATGACTGTACAGAAAATCCATAGTTTTTTCAGTGAACCAAAAAGCACATGGGCTGGTAGTATAGTTAGGAGCAACAGTATGTAAAGATGCAATTTTGCACGCAAGGCTGCTGACTAACTGCCAGTTTTGCATGTAGGGAACTAGTGGCCGCTTTTGCTTATTACACACCTATACTGAACGCCTTTTTAAAAAAATATAATTTAGAGTTGAGCTACCAAATATCACCACACAACTCTTTGTCATTGCACATTGGAAAATTTGCTTCAAAATGGATTTGCCATAATGCAGATTTGCTCGTTTATGTTTTTTACTCCATATTCTAGCTTAGCCTCACAGTGTTTAATTTGAATGTCATTTCATCAGAAAACACGATGTACCAAAAGAGGAAGAAGAGTTGGGTTATTCTTGTCTACATACCGAAAAAACGGCTTTATGGACAGTTGGTGAAAACATTTTTGGGACATTAAGTTATGTACAGAAATATTTACTTTAGTAAAACATTGTACCATTACAAACCATCATAATCAGACACAACTGTTTACGCTTCCAGTCACTAATCAGATTATTTAATGATACAAAAAAAAAAAAATCAAGATCCCTTCAACCAAGAAAATCATAATTTCTCTTTTAAAAATGTTCTTTTCTTTATTTCAGTGTATCCTTAATCCTCCTGTAAGAATAGAGAGGCAGAAGCAGATTGCTCGCAGAAGAAACCCATCTTGCTGCTGCAGAGAGTACATAAAACCTGTACCAAGCTCAAGAGGACGCAACCAGAGCAAACAAACACTTTACTTATTTCCTCTGTTTGTGTTTCTTCTTTGTTTTCTTTGAGCTCTTTTTGCTCTTCTCTACATGGCGTCTCTTCTTTCTGGAGGGCTCAGACTCTGAGCTATTAGAACTGGAGCTCAGCGAGCTGTCTGTTTCAGAAGAATCTGCCTTTTCTTGTCTAGATTTTTTCCTCTTCTTTCCTTTTTCCTACAGATAAATTGGAGAGATAACATGTTGACGATATATCAAAAAAAATTCTACAATATAACAGATTAGAAGCAATACATTTCCAAACACAAGTCTGAATCAAAATAAAAAAAACAGGGTAATTTACATTGAGTTGTTAAAAAAGGATATTTTAGCGATCTGTTAAGAAAAGTAACATATAGGCAGGAGGCAGCATGCTAGACTGTAAAAACAGGGCCGTAACAAGGGCTGTGCGATAGGGGCAACGCCGAGGGCACCAAGCTTAAGTGGGGCACCAATAAGTTAATATTTAATTTTAAATTGGTTTGGAATTCAGGGTTGTGGCACAATTTTTCCTTTTTGCCCTGACGCTAAAATTTCTTGTTACGGCACTGTGTAAAAACATGACTTGCGTTGTAGTAAAGACATGCCTTGCAGTGTAGTAAAGACATGCCTTGCAGTGTAGTAAAGACATGCCTTGCAGTGTAGTAAAGATATGCCTTTCGGTGTAGTAATATTGCTGTAGTTATGAGATTAAACATCATAATTAGCAGTCCTTATTCTACACTATGAATACTTTGCGTAAAGCAACCTCATTCATATCACTTAATGAATAGTGTATATAAAGTGATATAAAATTAATAATATATATACTTGAACACATATATAACAAAGTTTATTGCTATACATATAAACAACAATGTAATGAGAACTCCATAAAAGCCATGTCACTGTGACTGATTTAAAGTTAACCTGTGTACACACTATGCAATTATTGGGCTGTCCAATCGATATTCAGGTGAATGGCTCAGTAATAGTCTAGTGTGGAAGCTGGACGATTTGTTGAACTCTGACAAAGTGATCAAGTAGTGCTATTGAGCAATAAAGTATCAGTCAGTTTGCACAGCAGATTTGACAGTCACAGTGCTGATCCTACAGGATGGTACAGTGACGATCAGGCAGTGTGTTTAATATGCATGTATTTGCAGACTGTCAAACTGTTTTGTGAGGAGCTGGGGAAATTATATGCACACGTGTACCTGGCTTTAGGAGTAACAAAAAAAGTACAGCTGGAGAATGTTATTTTTTTGCATAAAGGCTAGAAAGCGTCACGTTTTAAGTCAATTCAATTTGCACAATTTAAGTGTCCCTTTTCCTGCATATTAAATGGTTTTGCTAGGTATAACTTTGTTCTTTCTGTTGTTACCAACTATAGATCAGCAGTGTCAGTAAACGACAGTTTCGAATCAATTTCTAGGACACAGAGCCCTTGAGTAATATATTTTGTGAGAATTTAAATTTCTTAGAGCAATATACAATGTAATCTTTGGGTTATTTTATTTCCTTAAAATAACTTTCTTTATACATATGGAAGTATTATTATATAAAAATAACAAGCATTAAAGGTGTGTTTTTCCACACCTTATACATTAACTTACTCTTCTGCTAAACAAAGATTTGGTGAATAAATCGAATCAAATATTTAGGTTATTTAATATTAAAATTATTTTTAATTAAATGAATCTAAATAAGTTACATATGAAAAGCTAAAAAATAAAATGGTCTGTCTTATTAAAGTCGAAAAGTTTAAATTGCTGTGGAAAATATGGTTCTATGAAAAAGCTCACAGGAAAAAAGCCCACAGGAAAATTGCTCACGGAAAAATCTCCACTGTCATAAATGCCCACAAGAAAATTGTCCACATGGAAAAATGCCCCATATACGGATTCTGTTATTCTATGTATGTGTATGAAGTTGAGTTTTAATTAGGGTTACCACCTTTTCAACAATAAATTCCCGGACACAGACTCCCACCCCCTTGGAAAAAACCTTGGAAATTACATTTATTTTTCGGTTTGAATTTTTTTTTTCTACTTTGCTTCAACATATAAACCCCACATTACCCCCAACCCACATACTATAATCACGCATTACCCCCACCCCACATACTATAACAACAAATTACCAACACCCCATATGCTATAACCCCGCATTACCCCCTCCCCCTCAATACTTTAACACCCAATAAGATTTAATAAGTCTCTTACCTTTTTGCGGTGTTCCCCTCTCACCCTGCGTCCTCTGCGGCGGCTTCTGAATGACACTGACGTGAATAAGTCAGCGTCACGCTGACAATGGCGCCGTGTTGCCATAGCAACAGATACACAGTGTCTGGACGCAGCGGTCCGGGCACTGTGTATGTGACAATACAGTGTCCGGGAAAAATAATATTTCAATAGTTACATTATATTTCAGCGTGGAAATTTAGAATAGTATTATTCCCGGACATTTTATAGTCCGGGAATGGGACACCTCTTGACTCCGGACACTAGTCTCAATTACCAGAGCAATCTCGGACAGGTGATAACCCTAGTTTTAATGCTATTGGACCCGATTCAGAAATTGAAAATAAGAGAGGAAAGTTACTCCTGGGCAAAACCATGTTGATTTCAGGGGAATCAAATTTCTTTTGTTGCAAATAGTATTATAGTTATGAGGTGGCATTTCCTAGCCAAAGTCTAAATAACAGTATAAAAGTAAATCTGTTCAGTATCATTGTGCAGTAAGCAAAAGCAAAGATATATCCCTGCATGCAAAAAATACAATTGCGTCATCAAGCCCCACCCCCATCCCTATGAAACCCCTAAAAGGGGTAATTGATAGTCAAGAGGCGGCTTAATAATGCAATTTACATAAATCGAACCAGAGGTCATTCTGGGTTGATGATAATTCTGGTAAAGCATAACTGTGCTTGATTTGGGTAAAGGAGAACCGAAGACCTCCTGTGAATAGCCTTGGTGGTGGCAGCTCATTGGTAATAAGTCATATTTGGGGTGGGAGAAGGGGCCTTAGTCATTGTAGAACAGACCAGGATGCTTTTGTGATTAACCCCTTGAGCCCCAGATAAGTCACAAAAGCCTCAGGTGAGGTCAGGGTCTAGACAGCGAGATTTCCATAAATCACGCTGTTAAGCCTCACCCCCTGCATGCATCTATGGCTTCCCTCCGGGATCTCTCGGAGGGAAGCTTTTAAAAGTCGGCAACCCTGGAATAGGAGATCTGCTGACAACTTCACAATTATAGAAAATATAAAAGTAGATGACACTGCAGATGCACTGATTAACAAGAAACCAAAGTGTATTTTTCATTTCTATCTCCATTATTAAAGTCATGTTGTCTTAGATAACTGCCATTCTTTGATTACATTTGGCCTCCAAGAAAATGGCCGACTCCATGGGCCTCAATACAGTGAAATAGGAGACAATTTCTAAAGTCTGTCTTCATACTGGAATGACTTCTGGAACTGAACCAGCATCAGGGAGATTGGCAACCATGTATTAAAAATATAAAAACTATATCAAATGCATAGAATACACAAATCTAAAAACGACATAATTTTATAGGATTAAAGGCATAAATTAAGAAGCAGATTTAAGTTAAACTCAGAGGAGGAATACAAAGACATGTGACTCCTCCCCCAGACCCTTTCATTAAACATCAAAACCCCTTTACCTCCTTATTAACAGTCAGACCCCAAATCAGATCACCCAGAACACCTCCATAAAATGACACCCCAGATCAGACACCAGATCTCCTACCTGATATCTATCCTGTGCTACAGTCCCTGCCAAACTATTTCTATTTCCTGTATTGTGATTGGTGGATGACTCCAACCATCTATCAATCAGTGGTTATGAGACCACCCATCACTCTGATTGGTAAATGCCCAGAGCCATCCACCAATCAGCATGCTGAAAATTGCTTGAATGGCAGCTGGGAGAGTATTTTCTATGGCTGCGATGCCTACGTATAACCTTCAATAACAGCAGCCAGGGAGAGTGCTCAGCATGTGTCATAGCTGCCAGTTAAGCAGTTTGGTGCAGAGTAGTTGCCATGGTGTCCCTTTTTCTCTGGGTCCTGTGTGCACTGTACACCCTGCATCCATTATAGAAACACCACTGTATAGCATAGCAGAATTACTATGTGAGGGCTTTTTTCCATGTGAGCATTTTTCTATGTGGGTATTTTTCTGTGTGAGCAATTTTCCAAGTGAGAATTTTTCGACAGTGGGGTTTTTCCGTGAGCAATTTTCCTGTGGGCTTTTTTCATGTGAGCGTTTTTCTAGTTACCGGAAAATATTTATTTAACAAGTATACCATAGGTGCCAACATCAGTTGCTGTTGCATAGCCATGTACAACTGTATAACCCCTAAATAGCATGACATTCATACTTGCAATGAAGCAAGAGATAAAATCCAACTCAGAAGGCGTATCACTTTATGAACACTGATAAGGGACACACACTGTTTACAGGTAGCAGGGTTGAAGTTTGAGATTTCGGGCCCAATATACTAAGCTGCTTGAAAGGAAAAGTGGAGATGTTGCCCATAGCATCCAATCAGATTCTAGCTCTCACTTTCCTATGACATTCTAGAGAATGTCAGCTAGAATCTGATTGGTTGCTATGGACAACATCTACACTTTTTGTTTCCTGCAGCTTAGTAAAACTGGCCTTTAGACTGAGAACTCCTATAACTCATGGTTAATATTCAGTAGCTCTTTGTTGCTACTACTGATTATCAGATCATCCCTTACCTTCTTTTTTTTCTTAGCAGGCCTGTCATTTTTTCTATTATCATCTTCATTTGCTTCATCTTCTTCTGGCAATAAACTATATTTTGTTCCTCCTGGCTGCATAAAACAGTCTTTGGCAAAGTGACCTGGAATAACCGGCACAATAACTAACAAAGATAATGCCTTAAATTTTTTTATATTTATATTTTTTTATTAACGTAAACTTGTAAGAGAACGTTTTTGATTTGTTTATGTGGTTTTTATTTTTCAGACTAAAAGTTATATATATAACATGAATCTAGCTATTTGGCCTGTCACAAGATCATGTTCTACATCTGTATGTGATGGTACACTGGTAAGATATTGTATATAGTAATATGGTTAAAACATTCCAATAACAATGGTCAACAGTTTCTTGCTCACTTGTACCAATTCTTGAGGGTAAAAATAATTCTCATAAGCTTGTGATGCAAATGAATGCACAATACATACAAGATTTACATCTGTGTAGTAGATTAGTATGTGGAGGACCAACCTTTACAGCCACACTTCTTACAGACTGTATTCAATACTGCTTCCAGTATAATCTTCTGCTTGCTATAATCTTTAAACTCTCGTCTCTTCCTTTCATCCTGCCTAACAGAAGAACAAGTCAGTGTATATCTTCCTTGTCAGAAAACATTTTCGAAAAATATTAGACAGGCCAGTATTGGTGTAGACTTTAATATCACTTACTCCAGCACTACATTGTTTGAGTCCAGATCTTTCCCAGTTCCTTGATTGACAACCTTCATGGATAAAGAAATTTTCTCTTTGCCATCTTTATTCTGGAACAGAAGATGTGAAATGTCATACCCTTAGATCTATAAAAAAAACCTGCTTTGTTGTATGTATGTATGTATGTATGTATGTATGTATGTGTATATATATATATATATATATATATATATATCCACACATACACATTTTTCTGTATGAAACATTTGTAAAAGTTATGTTTCGTTGCAAACAGCTTTCATCTATCTGATAAAGTGGCCCTAAATTAACCATTACAAGAAGAAAAACAAGAAGTCCAAGAAAAAAAAAAAAAGAAAAAAAAAAAAAAGATATATAAAAGCTTATGATAGGTTCAAAAATATGTGGTGCATCACTGTTGCTGCATGAGATAATAGTAGGTATGACAGGTTGATTTAAAGATATAGAGGCACTTTAAAACTCCTAAATAAAATGTTCTATTTACATTTGTAAATGAAAATATTAGAAAGTAGTTCTTCAGTGCTAAACAGTTATGCATTTTCCAGCCTATTCTTTTATTATAACTGCATATACCGATTCTGTTTATACCTCTCGACCAATAACTTTCACCCACACTCTTTCACCAACATCAACTACTTCTGAAGGGCGTTCAACATGGGAGGAAGACATGTGTGTCCTATGAACAAGGCCTGGTAAGTAGGAAAGAAGACACACTTAATGCTTTATCTCCGGTATATTGTTTCTCTCAAGTACGACGATAATCAGAAAGGTCTGCTCACCCTGTTTTCTGCAACCTGGAATTTTAATAAATGCTCCATAGTCTGTCACATTTGCAACCTGTTAATAAAAAAAACAAACAAAAATAAAAAATAAAAAAAAAAACACATTGGTAAAGGTTCCTATATTGTTCAAAAAGGGATTTGTTTCTTTAGAAGTTAGTGGTATAAATATATGAAGCCTCACTCTTTTTAGAGTCGTTCTTGATTCTTACCTCCTGAGAGTAATTTGAATTGAATAAATATGTGATAACCGGGTGGTATGGGTTACAGGTTTATGATGGGATGGTGGATTGCAGAGAGGTGTGAGCAATGTAAGAAAACTCAGACTCAGTTTGTACCAGTGTTTAGTAACAATAGATTTTCATTTTAATAACTATATTTTAGTAATGCCTTAGATTGGCAGAAAACTTATTCTGATTACTACAAATTAACAGTTTATTACAAAACCATGTTGTTGTTATTCATAGTCAAGCATGTAAAGCAGGTTAAATCAGAAGTAGCAATTTGTATAAATAGAATTCATTAAATACTTATCCGACAGAGCATGTGAATAAGTAACAGGAAACATCTCTCCCTCAGAATATGTAAATAAATTATATGAAAAATAGCAATTTTCACACTTAGATTTTTGTATCAGATTCTGTCCCAAAAACAGTCTAGAAAAGGAATGTCATCAACACGACTCTCTCCCGATATCTCTGCTGTCTCCTGCTTCACTGCTTCCCGTCCCTGCTGTCTTTCACACTCCTTCCCGTCACTGCTGTCTCTGACACTCTTTCCACTACTACTTCTTCATTTGTCCGCTTCTTAAACAATCTCTCCACAGCTGCTCCGTTATTGCCACCGCTTTTTCCCGTCGGCATCTCCGATTGTTTCCCTCACACTTACACCACCTTCCTTCATCGTCTCCTCACACCAACTAACTCACCAACAAACTCTCCCGCTCTTCTCACCTTCCCCCGAAGTTTCCAGAGGTGCCTTTCCCTGCACAGCGCGTGCCTGTTTACTGGCTGCTGCTAAGCAACGGCCCTCGCACTGTCTCAATCCCCTCGCGCTGCCTGCAATCTTTTCCACCTAACAGTGCAGGGGTGCCACAAATACACATGTAAAACTATGACTTAATATGCCCAATGAGAGACTGCTTCCGATTACCTGTCTGTCTATCTATACAATATGCAAACTCATTTATAGTATGTAGCACTTGAGCAGTTTGTCCCAAGTATTCTTTTTTCCCCCAATACATCACATGATGATAGTGAAAACACACAGTTAGTCTGGCTATGGTGGCCTGCAACCTAAGGTCACGTCAGCGTCATTTATTGCAGCGAGCACGCCGTGGTAAAGCAGGAGGGAAGACAGCAAAGGTAAGTTAATTATGAGAGGTTACTAAAGGCAGAGGCTGGGGATTGAACGTTTATAGACACACAATAGGCGGTGCCACTGAGAAGTAATGCAGTGGGAACGGATGTCTGGATACAGTCCAGTATTATTATTGCCAAATATCACACTACCCCCACCTGCCTACTTTCTAAGACCATCCGGCTGGTAAAATTTTATGGGGAGAACACTGTGTATAGTCATTCCAATCAGCCTGGAGATGTGTGCTAGATTACAAGCTAATTGGGGGATGGATCTGGTAAATAGCTGGCAGCATGTGTTCCACATTGCCGGTTATAGTGTTGGTCTTCTGCCTGTTTTGTGTGTGATTCTCTCCTTGGTCTCTCCACCTTTTACCCTGCCTTCTGTCCTTGTCTTCCAATGGTGTGTTTTCTGTTTTCCCCTGGTGGTCTGCGGTTAGTGCTGCTGCATTTGCTCTGACATAGTGCTCTACAGCTTTCCACGTGTTTGACGCTGGTCTTGTTTCCATTGCACTGTATCTCTGTGTCTAAGGATTTACAAACTCCCTACAGTTATCTTTGTATAGTTGAATCACACTCACACTGTTGTCTGCTTCTCTGGGTTTTTTAGCTCCCTGGCATATAACTTGTGTATGCTTCAGAATTACCATCTATCTCACTGACTTGGTGTGTCCAGGAGAGTTAGTCACTCACAACTCTTTCAGCTATCCGGACATGTTCCAATTGTAGAATCTGTTTATGCAGTCACTGCATGTTATGTCACTCTTTGTACTCTTGGGGCCAGATTTACTAAGCTGTGTGAAAGGAAAAGTGGAGATGTTTCCCATAGCAACTAGATTCTTGCTCTCATTTTCATATTACATTCTAGAGTATGGCAGTTAGAATCTGATTGGTTGTCATGGGCAACATCTCCCCTTCTCCTTTCCCGCAGTTTAGTAAATCTGGTCCTTGGTGTGTCTGTTCCTTGATATTTTACTGTGTACACCTTGCATGAGAGTGACTGGAACTCATGTTGGTCAAAGGGCTTGGTGTATCAGGTTACTGTAAGGAGTGGGTACTAGGGGCCTGCTACTGGTCTATTGCCAAATCCATCCCCACCATCAGCACTCTCATAAAATTTAGGAAATATAAGCAAGCTCAGAAAAATGACAAACGTGCAACTTCCAAAGCAAACATTAGCTTAATAAAATTATTATGGGTGCAAAGGGCCAAGCTGAGGGGGGAAAAAAATGTTTTTTAGATATATAAATAAAAGAACATAAACAAAAGAAGTATAGTAAGACTAAGAGCAGAGTGTGAGTCTTGTTGAGGTGACAGAGTTAATCTTAATTTTTGTCCAGCAATTACAAAAGAGAAGGGAACACTGTTAAATTGCAAAAATATGGTTGCAAGGAAACAATTACAAGTCACTGAGGAGCAGGTCTAAAAAACTGTCAATGTTGAAGGTAGATACAAAAGGCAAATTCAGGCAAGACCACTGAATTATTCAACCAGTCACTAGTAAGAGGAGTAATTTCAGTGTACTGGAGAAAA
>WWET01002470.1:70139-88332 GCA_011038615.1 Limnodynastes dumerilii
TTAATTGTATTCTTTGCATGCAGGGATATATCTTTGAATTGCTTACTGCACACAGATACTGACCAGCTTTACTATTACACCGTTATTTAGACTTAGGTTGGGAAATATCACCTCTCAACACTAGCACTGTTTGCAACAGATGAAATATGACTCCCCTGCAATTAACATGGTTTAGCCCAGGTGTGACTAAGTTCTTATTTTAAGAAGCTTCTTAAGTGTGAATCAGGTCCTAAGAGAGGAAAGTTACTCCTGGGCAAAACCATGTTGCTTGCAGGGGAGTCATATTTCATCTGTTGCAAACAGTATTGTTGTAAGGTGATGTTTCCTAGCCCAAATCTAAATAACAGTTTAAAAGTAAAGCTGGTCAGGATCTGTGTGCAGCAAGCAATTCAAAGATATATCCCTGCATGCAAAGAATACAATTAACTTGACTCCCCTTGAAATCAACATGGTTTTGCACAGGTGTAACCTTCCTCTCTTAATTTTAAGCCCCTTCTTAAGTTTGAATCAGGCCCACTGTCAGGGCAGACTGAAAACTGGAGCCACAGGCCGAGTGGTCAGTGTAAAACAGACAGGCAGAGCGCCCAGCTAGAAGGGCGTCTGAAAAACATTGCTTTGATATAATAACAATAAAATGTTTAACCTTATAGATATTTCAATTGGAGTTCAGACTCTTGGGACAAAGTTGTTTTTCTTATTAAAAGCCCATGCCGCTGTATATGCGGCAGGGCTTTTAACAGCGCAACACAGGTAATACAGGACTCCTATAGGAGCCCTGTATGACCAAACCTGCTACTGCGAATGGCAGTGACCAAACCTATGCGGTCACTGCCATTCTATAAACAGATTTGGTCCTACAGGGCTCCCATAGAAGCCCTGTATTACCAGTACCACATCACCATGAGCCCAGAAGAGACAGCGTGGGACAGACAGAGGGAGCGTGGCGGAGGAAGAGAGAAGACATCAAAGGTAAGCAAGAGTAAAGACATTGAGGCTGGACATAAGGGGCAGACAATGGAGGCTGGATATTAAAAGGGGCAGACAATGGAGGCTGGACATTGCAAGGGGCATACATGAAAGCTGGACATTACAAGGGGCAGACAATAGAGGCTGGATATTACAAGGGGCACACATGGAAGCTGGACATTAAAAGGGGCAGACAATGGAAGGTGGAATTAAAAGGGACAGAGGCTGGACACAAGGGGCAAAATTATAAAGGGGCTGTAATAAGGACTGAAACTTATGAGGGGGCTGCAATAAGGGCTGAAAAATTATAGGGGGCTGCAATAAGGACCTTTTTTTTTTTTTTAAAGCACTATATATCTATCTCCAGTACTCCTAACTCTGCCTGTATTTTTCCTGTCCAACCTCTCTTTCTCTCCTATCATCATTTTCCAACTTTTCTTTTTTCTTTTTAATATTCTGTAATCTACACTTACCTGCTGTCTTCTCTTCTTCTCCCTCCATTCTCTGCGGCGCAATCTGCTTTGTGAATGATGCTGATGTCACCTTAGGTCACACCTGCATCATGTAATCTGCCACTGCCATAGTAACACATACACAGTGCCTGGACTGCAGCAGTTCAAGCACTGTGTATGTGCCACAGCTCCACTTGTAATAGAAAAAACAGTAATTCCAGACTATACAATGTCTAAGAATACTGTACTGTATTAAAACTGCAGCCGGACGCTTGTTTAAAAACAGCCGGTCTTTGTGCACTGATGATTTAATGTACATCTCCCAAAAAATTTAAAAAACAACAATTCATAGTGGAATCAAAAGATGCAAACAATCCCTTAATGTAAACAGACAGATCATATCGATCCTGGCAGCCATATAATTCCACAAAAATATTGTGTTTATCTAATATATCCTCCAACATGACCCCTTCCATTAAATACAATATACTCTGCTCCTGAGCTTCCAACGGTCATTCACCTGATTTTAATTAATAAAGTGATGTTTGAACAACATTTTTTGCTTTAACAGAGCTGGTTACCATAGTAACTGACAGTTGGAAGCTCAGGAGCAGAGTATTTTGTACATAATGGAATGGGTCATGTTGGAGGGTACATAAACGGTATCCAAAAGGCCACAGTGCAAGCTGTACCGTGAGAGTTGTTGGGGAGTGTCTGTCAATAACCACTACTATAGAATACTAGCCTGAGGTGATTTTCTCTGTATGGTCTTTTGGATACCGCAGATACCTATTAGCTAAGTACAAGACAGTACAGTTGTGGAATTATATGGCTGCTTGGATTAATCTGATGTCTTATTATTCTACACTCGCAGTTTTTAAAACAATTCTGGTCTTTTCTGTGAATTCGCCATTTATATGGTAAAGTCTGTCTGATCTGACTTTTGAGAGACTTTTTCAACGCATTTAATCTAGTTTCCGGATTTTACCCACAACAATTTCTCCAAACTATCCTATGTCTATGCGCTATCTTTAGCCGTATAGTAGCGCATATAAATAAATAAAAAAAATAGGGGAAAAATAAATACCTTGCAATAGCAATCATATTTACCTTGTGCCCACAGCCACCTTAATCCCCGCCTCTTAAAATAGCAGTGACCTATCACAGAACGCATTCTCTGTTCGGCTCATGCTCACCAATGGTAGAGCCCATATCCCAACTCGACCAATGACACTCTATCTGTCGACTCTCGCGTCAACAGGATGGCCAAGAATTTAGAGTTATCCAATCACAGTGTTGTCATACGGCAGTCGCAGGTCGCGTACGTAATTAGTTGGTGCCGGAAGTGTGCGATCAGGTTTTGCTAGTAGTTGGCCTAGCAATTGTTTTTCGTTCTTGTTATCCTCCGCTTGGTTACATATATTAAAAATACAAATACTGAACCATGATTGAGCAGAACAAACGGAAAGGAATGGAGCTGGTTCCATTGCCAGCCAAGAAGCCACGAAATGAGTTGGTGACTTCGGTGAGTGATGAATGGCGCTCATACGCCAAGATACCTGTGGCAAGAGCTACATTTTTTTTATTGCAATGATGGAATGCAATATTGTTTTGTCATGGGTTGTTGTCCAGATAATTTTGTCGAAAATGTGGGTGGGGAATTTTTTTTGTCTAGTAATTGTTATTGCAAAATTGATTGTTTCATATGTAATGATAAAAACTCCAATGATACTAGTTTTGATGTCTTCCTGTTCTCAAATCTTTTATTGTCTGAGCCTCAGAAAATACAAGTTTTGAGAACAGGAACACATTAATATTATACTCTGAGGTGACTTCACTAGTACAGTCTAATGAAGGTTCAAAGCGGCCTGACCGTTTTATAAATACAGTGGTTACATTTCAATATATAAGTTTAACAGATATTTACTGTGTTTAAAAAAAAAAAAAAAAAAACTTGACACAGTTTGCAGTTTTTTATATCCTTGAGCTTATTTCAATTATTTGCATTTTAGGGCCCACCAAGATCATCCAGTCTACAAGCACCGATCATGCTGTTGTCTGGCCATGAAGGAGAAGTCTACTGCTGCAAATTTCATCCCAATGGACTCACTTTGGCATCATCTGGATTTGATAGACTTATCCGTAAGCATTTTTAAAATTATAAAATAATGTGCTTGGAAGGGGTTGCATCTGTGTCTTTAGTGATCATAATATTTATATTTAATAAAAAAAAAATATAATAATTTTTGAGTCCATTCTACAGTTCATTCTGATATCACAGAGAAATTAAATGGTACAATGGCATAACTGGATATGTGTATCACAATAGCTTTGATTAACCACATGTCAGCTTTGATTTAAAACCAAGAGGTCGAGGCTTGATCAATGTTATGTATATACAAGTCCTCACGTATTGGAGAAAGGAAGATGGGACAAGTATTAAATTAATCTAGTGTTATCATAGTTAAATATACCAAGAGGTGTTGCAGGGCACAACAAATCTCTGCAAAAATTAGATGCCACAACAAAAACTTAGGTGTCAGATCCTAATTTCTAGTCGCCATGGCCACTGGTATTTGTCGACCCCTTTGTTAGAGAAATGATTATAGAATTAGGTTGTGGTGTCTGGGCAGATATTGTAGCATTCCCACATGCATGTTTGTAATGTAGTACTTTATAGCAAGCTTATATTGTATGGTTACAATAGAAGCAAGATGTTCTATCCATTATTTTGATTGTGTAAATATATGTGCAATTATTTTTCTACTTTAGTTTTAATTTTACTTTGCTGTTTTAAGACATTTTATCCCGGAATTCTATATGCATCATGATTGTATGGGTATACATTATCCATCCCTCCCTGCTGCTTTCACATTATTCTCCAACAAATCTCTCGCATTCAATTACATGTGTTTTATGTCTGTGTCAGTTACTATTGCCAACTCCTTGTTTGTGATTTATTACATTTTTTAAAACATTTAAATTACCCCATTTTATATTTGCTAATGTTGGATGACTGTTAAATAAATCCTGCAGTTTAAAGCCTGATTAGATTGTTTGATATAATGTTTTGACAGTGTGTTCAGGTCATATGTTGTATCTTGTACATCGTATCTGATTTGCTGCACATGTGATATATCTGTACAATGTCCCATTAATTTCTTCTGCCCTCTTCTTGTTCCCTTTCTCTATATGACAATCTATACTGGTCATTGGATGTGCTTGTTTTTTTCTTTTTCTTTTTTTTATGCCATGGTCACATTGTGTTGGACGTTTGTATGCAACAGTAAAGAACTTGGATCAGATCAAACTTAAGAGTGAATTCTGTTTGCATAGCATATATATTTTTGCATGTAAGAGGATAATGCACTCCCCTCTCAAGTATGGAACTTACGTGTTCACACCTCTATCTTTTCCGCACGTATCACTGTTCGAACGGAAGTCCCTAACTGAGAGCAGTTTTTGCCTGGACATCTTGGACTCCTTGTGAAAGCTGTATAGTTTTAGAATGTGTGGCCTGATTTTTTTTTCCCCACTATTTAGAAACTATAGTAAATAAATTTTTTGGAATATTGCAGTTCTGTGGAGCGTTTATGGAGATTGTGATAATTATGCAACATTAAAGGGTCACAGTGGAGCTGTGATGGAATTGCACTACAATACAGATGGCAGGTAGGTTAACGCGGAGAGAGCTATTGCTCCACACACACACATGGCACTTCAGGTGTAGTGAAACTATAAATTGGATTGAGAAGTGTATATGTAACTATTCCTTTTAAATGGCGCTGCGGATACTGTGTTACAGCTTATAAATAAACGTTAATTATAATAAGTACAGGCGAACATAAACTACTGCTGTTATGCTTTGATCCTAATTGTATAGAGAACAAATAGATTTCGTTAGTGGTAGCAACATAATTATTTATTTGCACATGATATGCTGAAATTTTATGGTATAACATTTGCATTGATAATGTATATGTTTTAATAAATCGATTTATATTGTGTTTAAATGACAACTGCTTATCGTAATAATTACACTAAATCACGCACTTTATTGCTGAGATGTACGAGCTGTAAACCTGAGTAATACCATGTTAAACTGCAAGAGGAGGCAATTTTAAATTGTGAAAGCAGAATTAGATTTGAGGGAAAGTTCTTTGCTCAACTCTATTTTATAGATTAAACATAAGGCTATGGAGTATTTAAGTTGTATGTGCAAAAGCATTTTCCCTGCATGCAAAAGATAAATTAATTAGCATCCCTCACATTGCGACGTGGTTTAGCCGAGCTGTACACTTGCACCTGCTTGCCCTTACTCCCAAACTCTGAATCAGCCCCATCTTGTTTGTTTTAAGTATTTTGACAATACTTAATTGATCTGTCAAATCCTACTTGATATTTTTCACCATGATGTTAAAGATAAAATGTATATCTTGTATAAAAATACAAGAGAGTTAGTCTTTATATTACACCGATGTTCCACCTCTTTTCTGATAATGTACAGCAGATTAATGTTTTGCTGTGTAGAGACCATCTATGTTTGTCATGACTACATGTAATTGTATTTTTTTTCTGCATCTTTCTCTCAGTTTACTTTTTTCTGCTTCAACTGATAAAACTGTAGCAATTTGGGACTGTGAAACAGGAGAGAGAGTGAAGCGACTGAAAGGGCACACATCATTTGTGAATTCTTGTTACCCGGCACGACGGGGTCCACAGCTAATCTGCACAGGGAGCGATGATGGTACAGTGAAGGTCAGTACATTTACCATATGTTGTTATGATTGCTAGAAAATAAATTGTTGTGTAATTCATTAAAGTTAATGTATAAATGATAAACGTGGCACAAATTGCCTCTGAAAACACAGATTAAAAATGATGGTAATTAGAAAGTTCAGAACACTGTCTGTGTGAGGTTCTCCTGATTTTTCTGCTATCAGCACTAAACTTTTTACCAAGTTTTGTTGATTGAACTATAGGGTGGTTACAGGTTCTCCCTCATCACAATTCCAGGCAATCCAAGACCATTTGACCCCTGGACTTGTTCCCACAGGGAGGGTCAGACCAGAAACATCTAAACAACTCATTCCCAGAATTGGTTGTGAGATAATGTGTAAAATATAGATTTAAATAGTTGTTTTGTCATTGGAAAGCTACAGGTTTCTAGCATGGCAAAAAGGTCAGCCAGGGCATGGTAGCAGTCGTAGAACCACAATTTTTCGTGATATTGAGTCCTTTATTCAGCAAAATCGAGGCAATCACGCAATGTGACCGATAATCACCCTTATTCATCCGTGCATTCACACTATACAATTATCATGCTGATCGGCTCATTATTGGCTGATTTTTTTCCCTAATAATCATATAGTGTGTACCCAGATTTAGAATGCAGAATGAGCATGCATTATAATAATAATGCGTGTAATAAGATGAGCGTTTCAACCATGTGCCACTCCTAAACTGCATTCTTCAAATGTTCTAGTCAATTCAAGTAGTAGTAGTGTCAGAAGGTACAGCTAGTGTGTCTGAGAATATAAAGTATGGTAAAAGAGGCACTGTCACAGGAAATCTCATTGGTTAGAAGTAGCTATGAGTAGGTAGAAGCATTGCATTATGAGATATATGTTGATGTCTTTTCCTTACTGAAGCAATAGTTAGGAGTCAAGTTTAGATGGAAAATGTCTTGTGTATGATATGCAAGTCTACTTCATCTCCGCCTTCTTTTTCATGTATTGCAGCTCTGGGACTTTAGGAAAAAAGCAGCAGTGCAGACTTTCCAAAATACTTATCAAGTGTTGTCTGTCACGTTTAATGACACGAGTGACCAGATCATCTCAGGGGGGATAGATAATGACATAAAGGTGAGAGTGATACATTGTTCTTTTAAAGCTTCCTTTAATTTAATAACTTTGAAATATGCATTCAAGAAAATAAGTTTAGTTTATTAAATCTGAAGGTGGCCACACTGGAGCAAGTCTGGAAACTGGTGTATCTTAACAGTCAATGTACCATATTCACACTTAAGAGTAAAATTGGGAACTTACCTAAATATACACATGTGAAAAATCCACAATAGCGATTCAGAGAGTAGAAAGAACCCAGTTAACCACTCCCCCTGTGTTGAGAGGGCAGCATAAGGACACAAGTCTTTCCTGTGTATAATTAGGTATGTGCAGACTTTTTTTTCTAAAAACTGCATGTACTCTGTTTACCATATGTAAACAAAGTAAACACAAAAAATACAACTTAAGAATAATAGTGACATGCTTTATAATACACAAAAACACATGCTGCATGAAATTAGAAATATAATGATCCACTACATATAGAGACTTTAATAAAACATTGAAAAAATAGGCATTTAAAAAATAAAAATAACACAAACAACCAATACAGTTAAATATTGATAAATTTTATGGTGTTTGTTCACATTTTAAGTAAATAAATCTAATAAAACATTTACAAACTCAAACCAAATAATGGGTTAACCTTTTCAAGGTTAAAGTCTTGCACAAAATGTAAAATCTGCATAGGATTAAAAACAAGCCTTTATTTGTTTTATTTAAAAACACACATTCAATGATTATAAACACGCAGCAGATGTGGCCTGAACTAAGTAAGAGAAGATGCATGGGCTCACAGCAAACAATACAGTTCTTCAACTTACGAGTGGTTGAGGGCTACCTTAACTATTCCCGTGTGTATGTTTGTTTACGCATGGCACTCCTACTCGTGAATCAGTCCTAACTCTGTTGGAATACCCATACTGTACATTAGCCAGTGTGCAGCTTATTTGCTTTTAGAGTCTTTCCCATCTAAGCACGCATGAGGGACTCATTCCGCACCGATGCATGCATCAGGCCTAATTCTGATGTCAGTGTATGTGAATTAGGTTTACGTGTGTATATTTGGGTCTTGGCATATGCAGTTTAACTGATTGTAAAAATACGCATGTAGATTGAATACAGTCCAATATCTCTACAATACATTTAGCAATATTCCTCCAGATTAAGCTGATTATGGGTCTAAATTATAAGCAAAAAAAGTTATTTCCTACACACTTTCAGTCTACTCAGACATCCAATAGAAAATATCAGTAAAAAAAGTACATTGTTATTATCGTTTATAAGGCGCTACAAGGTGTTCGCAGCACTGTACAAAATATGAATATAAAATTATCACAAAAATACAATAAGTGAGGCAAGCACAGAACGCAAGGCAAAATGCGAGGTGTCAAAGTTTGGAAGATCAGAGAGCAGGTTTTAGAGCGCAGTGAGAGGTTGACAGGGAGCCACGAGATGGGGATGGGGTAGCAGAGGGGGACAAGAGGGTACGAAGTGAGGGGGGAGTGGTGGAGGTAGGAACAACACTATTATGGAGGGCCCTGCTCATGTGAGCTAACACACTAAGTGGAAAGGAAGAACTTACAGAAGACATAAGGAGTGGGAAGGAAGTGGACTGCTGGTGTGAGCGTAGGAGAGGGGGAAGGAAGAGAAGGGATAGATGAAGGATGCAGTGAGGATGTTAAATGGAGGAGGGATAGGCTAGCCTGAAGTGTTGAGTGAACGCTTGAAGATCTGCAATGTGGGGGAGAGTCTGACTGAAGAAGGGAGGTCATTCCAGTGCAGAGGTGCAGCATGGGAGAAGTCCTGGATACGTGCGTGAGATGTGGTGATCAGTAAAGAGGTCAGACAGCGCTGTTTAGCAGAGCGGAGAGGGCGGGAAGGGGTGTGCATGTTGATGAGGGAAGAGAGGTAGGGAGCAGTGGATGAGGAGATGGCCTTAAAGGTGAGGGTAAGTAGTTTAAAGAGAGGTCTGAAGCGGACAGGAAGCCAGTGGAGGGTTTGACGTAAAGGAGAGGCCGAGGTAGAGCGGCGTGAGCGAAAGATGAGCCTAGAAGCAGCACTGAGTATTGATTCAAGGGGGGCACACAATTTTTCCAATTAATTCTGCATCCTTAAAAAAAAACCCATCAGCCAACAAAAATAAAATAAAGACTACAAATGCTTCATGTTTTTTTAATGATTTCGTTTTTTTGTCAGGTTTGGGATTTAAGACAGAACAAACTAATGTACACCATGAGGGGACATGGGGACTCTGTGACAGGTCTCAGCCTTAGTTCAGAAGGCTCTTACCTCCTTTCAAATGCTATGGACAACACAGGTATGCTAAGCAGAATTAGCATAATAGGCTGTAATTGGTTTTGGACAACAAATTGTGTTTCAAGCCCGATAATTTATAACCCACTAATTACCCACTAAGGAATTATGTGAAGTACAGCTTTGCATGTAGACACACACCCATGATCTATTTTTATAGTTTTATAGTTTTTTGTTGTTTATATATCTTTGCACTGATTTTTAAAGGGCATTTTCTACATATTTTATCCCCCAAAGTGATATATTATGTCCTTGGCCATCTGGTATAGTATCTCCTTGCCCAGTTGCCCTGAGTACAATCTGACAGTGGTCCAAGTTGAACTGGTTGAGAACCCGTGCTGTAGAGTGTTTCTTACCAGATGGGGAATATTGGTGACCCTAGCCTTTACACAAAGACAGATGCAGTTAGTGACGAGAAGTACAACTAACTATTCCGTTTTCCTAAAATGATGTACGCATCTGTTGCTTATGTAAACTATTTTGATGTTTTGCTTTAATTTTTAACCACATTGCAGAAATGACAACTATGCTCAAATTAGTTTGGTTAATATCAGTTTTCCTGTGCACAAATGTTTATATATTTTTATTTGATGGTTCTGTCAGTACTTGCAGGAAAATGGTGCAATAAGGTTTGATGGGAGATGGCAGTAGTGCAGCTTTATTGAAAACATTTTAGACTCCACTTGGCACTGTACTGTATCATCACTCCCAAGCAGCTCTATTTTCACTGTTAAAGCTGCTTTATTTATGCTTTTGATACATTCTCTTGACTATGAAATGGATCCAGAACTCTGCAGCCGCAGAAGTTTGTTTGATTTGATAGCAGGAACCTACCTTTAAATTATTTTTTACTGTCCCCAAGTAAGAAGGGGGCAGTGCAGAAATCTGGTTTGTATGTAAGGGCTTAACCAAGGCCTTACTGTAAAATGCCCATACCTTCTCCTTCCCATTTTGTGTAGCTGACCGGCCCCGCCACCTGAAACCTTTCCATTACAGAAATCTGTATCTGTAGAATACATATCCTTAATGGAATACTGTAAAGTGTGCACTGTGGATGTTTTCCGCTTTTAGTGAGTGGAAAATGACTGTTTTGAAAAGGTATGAGCTTGTGTGCTTACTTGCTCAATAATATCTGTTCCTGTTGCCTTTTCTTGACATTTTTTGCTTTAAAACTTTTTTTGGGTTTGTTGTTTTGAATACATGTTGTTTAAAAAAAAACAAAAAAAAAACTAACTTCTTGATTCATGACTTACTGCTTTTGTCTTCATAGTTCGTGTCTGGGATATTCGTCCATTTGCTCCAAAGGAAAGATGTGTAAAAATATTTCAAGGAAACGTTCACAACTTTGAGAAGGTTAGTAATGGTTTTCTTTCCTTGTTTATATTCAGTTTCAGATCCAGTAAATAAAAGATACTTAACAGGGTCTTGTTACAGAATTTGTTGCGCTGTTCATGGTCTTCTGATGGAAGCAAAATAGCAGCAGGGTCAGCAGACAGGTTCGTATTTGCTTTAAGCTTAACTTGCCTTTCTAATTAGATAGATTGATGTAGTTTACTATGTTCATTTCATATGTATGTTGTACTGCAGGTTTGTGTATGTGTGGGACACAACCTCTCGAAGGATTCTCTATAAACTCCCGGGTCATGCTGGTTCTGTCAATGAGGTAGTTTTCCACCCTGAAGAGTCAATTGGTGAGTACACGGTTGACCACCTTCTCCTATTGCACACACCTTGCATCATAGCCCTGACTTGGTTCAAAATTTGCCCCTTCTCCATGCCCCCACCACTCCCAGGAGTACCCCATTGATCAATCCTTGGCTCTTTACTATTCTACCTGTACACCTCTATGTTGGGTGAATTTATGAGTTCTTTTCACCTTCCATTCCACCTCTATGCCTATGACACCCAAATCCCACATCTCATCCCGTGACCTTTCCCACTTCCTTCCTTCTGTATCCTCCTGTCTCTCCACCCTCACCTGTTTGATGCCCTAGTATTTCCTAAAACTCAATATAGCAATGTCTGAACTAATAGTGATCTTTTTATTGAGTTTTTGTTTTAAACAATAAAGACAGTAATAAACAACAATAGTGGGAACCACATTTTAACTAATAGTTCCCACACTGTCAGTGTAATCCGGAGTTAAGCAGTACAGCTTCCAAAGTAGAAGTTTAGCATTTGTCAAGGCAATGTTAGGAGCAAGAGCAGGTGCCGCAGGGAGTAATGCCTGTATAATATATACAGTCCAACCGTGGAGCCCATACTCGATGAAATTTGTGAGGAGCTTTCCTGGCCGAATAAACACATTTTTCATGAGCCATGGTGTCATTTACTAGATTAATCCAGTCACGTAAGCTTGGAGAAGCTTCAGCCATCCATTTTCGTGAGATAATAACCTGAGCCAGTGAGAAGAGCGTGTACAGATATTTAGTAGTGACCTTATCAATGGTATCCTCTAAGAAGATGCCAAAGATACAGGACTTGGGATCCATAGGAAATGAGATGGATAATGTGCCAAGTTTTCAAAATCCTCTCCCAAAATCTATGTATGGACAAGCAGTCCCATAATAAATGCCAAAATTTCCCATCATGTACATTATGTCTGTGACAGCCATCATCTGCACGTCTACCAAGGTTAGCTGTCGTGCTGTTAGGTATACCCTATGGAGTATGTAGAAATTAATTTGCTGGTATCACACAGACGATGTGGCCTGCCTGCCAGACTTTAAGATTGTCTTCCACTCCTCGTCATCTATTGGTCCCAGGCCCCCCTCCCAGCTACTTCTCAGGCTGGAGTTGGGTAAATACCAAAAGACTACGCTTTCCTTTTGTGGCAGTTACAAATACCACCTAAGATGAATACCTCTAAACATCTTAATAGTATGTCAATCGGGTGAAGGAAAACGAGCACCAGACCGACAACAACAAAAATGAACAATGAAAGTGGGGTATTAGTGTCCGCGCTAGGAAGATGTAGAACTCTAAATCAACACTCACAGTTCTGGTTATTATTCAGAAAGTTCTAGTTTCTTCTTTTGAATGTTTTTCTTTCCTTTTCTCTCCTTTGTCTCCAGAGAGGAGAGAAAAGGAAAGAAAAACATTCATTCATTCATTCACTTTCATTGTTCATACTTCTCAGGCTGGTTAAATCAGGTGATACTGCTGAACGCAGAGTGGAGTAAGCTGATGATATTGCTCCTTTGCTGGAGAGAGCCGTGACCATTGTTTTAACCAGGGAAGGGAGGAATTCCTGGGGGCTATCCTGGAATTGAGTGTGCATAGCGTGTCGGAGTTGTAGGTAACGGTAGAAAACGGTGCGGAATGGGATACTCCTTATACTTGAGAAAAAGATTTGAAAACATTATTAAAATATAAACACCCCAGTGTTGTGATTCCGTATGTACATCACATACTCCTTCCCGGTAGAGCAGTCAACTCAGAAAAACAACAATTGTTTGGGATCCAGTCCCTCCCCTCCAAGGAGACCATGAACTACCCTCCATACCAGCCTAGCCTGTCAGAGAAGAGGAGCTGTGCCCCTAGAGTTGTTAGTCGCTAGTAATGGTGACCAACGAGAGTTACCCCAAGATGCTAAAAAGTGCATTGAGGTATCATCCACCATCCCCCTTCCCCAGTCCACTTGCATCAATTGGGTGGCCAAGTAATATAATCTGAGGATGAGTAAAGCCAGACCTCCCTTATCTTTGTCTCTGGAGTATACCTAGACATACCCTGGCTCAACCCCTCCCTATATCAACGTGGTAATATAGCTTTGAATTTTTTGAAACGCTCTATTGGGGAGATACAGGGGGGCATGCTATAAAGGATAAAGGTATTTGGGTTGAACAATCATTTTAACCAAGTTTACTCTGCCAGGCATCATTAAACCCAAATGCCCAGATATTTAAATGCTGTAGCCCAGTCCAATTGGTAAGGTGCGCTTACAGCTGCCGGGATTACCCCACTTAGTGGTAACAAGTTACACTTGCTCCAATTAATGCGCAATCCAGCAAAATTCTCAAATTTCTCAACCACCTCCAACAGTTTGGTCAAGGATTCTTACACATCTGCTAGGAAAAGGAGCATGTCGTCCACATAGAGAGCAAATATGTTAGATGCCCCTTCCCCAGTAGAAAGCCCACGGATTTCCTCTGTGATTCGGATTAAGCACGCTAGTGGCTCTATTGCCATGGCAAAGAGTGCAGGTGACGGTACAACCCTGTTGTGTACCTCTCCCCAATGCGAACGGGCTACTTGTATGGTAATTTTCACAGATTCTTGCAATAGGGGCATAGTATAATATTTTAATCCAATTCAAGAAGGTAGGCCCCACATTGATCCTGCTAAGAACTTCCCACAAGTAGGACCATCCGGTGAAATCAACCCCCCACCCCCACCCGACAGCTGTAAAGCCCTCCTTCTTCCCTCTACCTTTTCACAACCCTGCTGTCTCTATACTCTGTGCCGCTGCAAGACTTATTGTCCCACCCCAGCAGTCCACCTCCACATCCCCCTCTGTCAAACTCTAAGTTCCAAGCTCCTTACCCTCACCTACAAAGCTTTCTCCCGCACCGTTGTGCCCTACATCTCAAATATAATCTCCACTGACACTCCCTTTTGTGCTGTTTGCTTAGCCAATAACCACTGCCTTTCCTTCCAACTCTTCACCAAGTCCCATACCTGCATTCAGGACACAATGCACTTCATTGAAATGCTTTTCCACTTCCACTCTCCTTCAGGCTGTACCCTAGTCTACAAATCTTTATAGTGGTCACTCAAAGCTTCCACTTTGTTTTGTGAGTATTTCGCTTCTCCATCTACCAGTTAACTTGCCCTCCATACTCTTGGCCTTCCCCTCTCATTTATTTCCCCTCCCATGCTTTAGTTTGGTATTATGAGGATAGTCCTTTGTTGTTGATTTAAATTAAACTTTCAGGTTTTTTTCTCTTCACAGTACTTTCTGCTTCCAATGACAAAAGGCTGTACATGGGGGAGATCCAGTGATCAAATAGCCAACCTATCCATAACCTACTGATTGGCACACAGGATCTTGGCACCAGAGACTCAAGCCAGTCTGACTTAAGTGTTTTTTTTTTATTTTTTTATTTTTTTTTTAAAGAAAGTGGAATGTGAAATGAATTTCCTGTTGGTTATTAATTTATATGTACCTCCACCTCTCAATGTAAGCATATTTTTGCTTTTGGTTAACTGATGCCTAAATTCGCCCTCATATTTGAGGTGTGTTTTTTATGATAAAACTTTTTTAATTAGATTTTTGTGTATAGTGTTTTATTTTTTGTTTCCTTTCCATTGAAGAAACTGTGTTTGGATAGGTAAAAGCTGCTGGATGTGTGTTTGTAGAGCTGCCTCTCCACCCACAACTAAGAGGAACTGGTTCTTTCACATTACATATATTGGAGAAAGAAACTGAACTGAAGAGACATAATGTGGGTTAGAAGGATTCAGAGAAGATAGGGGGATTCATTTTACCAATATTATGTAAACAGGACCAATTAAATGATGACTTGCAACTTAAGTGATTGTACTGAATGTGACGCGGGTATACAGAAAGACCAGCCCTCCACAAGTTTATTCCTTTTCTCATAGCATTAAATTCAAGAAGCTATAAACTGGGTGTTGATTTTTTTTTTTTTTTTTTCCCATTCAATTTATCTCAAAGCTGAATCATGTTCTTGACTTAATACAGAGTTTCTTGATTTCTTGTCTGCCCTGAATATAGTGTTTTCCTAGACCCCATTATTTCACCTAATGGCGTCCTGATGTTTCATTAACAATAATCACTTCCGCTGTCTAGTATTAAAATATATGTCTGTGTTTTCCCCACAGAATTTTGCCAGCCGGGTGATAGTAAATAGTATAAGTGTGATATTTTGCAACAATAACACTTGACGGGATCCAGACATCTGTTCCCACTGTGGAGCTCCTCGCTGGTGCTGCGCTACTGGGAGCTAAGCTTTTGAGGCATCAGAATCTATCTTAACTTTTTTGTTTTGTTGGTTGTGATCTACTGGTGGAGGCAACGAGACAAGGCTGGTGCTAGGGTGTTCAACACTCACCTGCAAACTATAAATTTGTGCCCTGTTCAACAATTTAACGTTTAATGCCAGTAACAATCCCACATTACATTATCCATGCGAGCGTTATAAAATATGGAACACAATCTTGTAACCACAATAAAAGAAAGCAAATCCTAGTCTCTACTATACAATACAGACAGCTTCCTAGTTTTTGCTGTACAATTCCACTGCTTCCAAGTGACTTATACAATACTAAATACTACAATACTAACTACATACTAGTGACCACCATACAATGCACACTGCATCCTATAGACTGCCAAACAATGCAGACTTGATCTTCGGATCATACCATACAGACATTATCCTAGTGACCCCAACCCATGTTTTCTAAACCTCTCATAATGACTTTACTCATCTGTGTGTGAATGACGCTGACGTGACCTTAGGTCATGCCAGTGTCACACTGAAGGAAGCTGCAGGTAGTGTATGTCCCAGTTGACAGTGGATGTTCTCCAATGGGATGTACAGACCTCCTGCTGCTTCTGATAGTCAATGGTGCAGGAGTGCCAAAAAGCCTTTACAGTGCATTGGAGGACAGCTGGGACTGAAAGCTGGAGATCACAATTAGCGTTTTGGTCAGGTCTGGCTGGGTGGTAAGCTAAAATAGCCGGGTGGAGCATCCGGCAAAAAGGCCCTTGGGAGAACACTGTATGTTATATCCTGAGGCTTTGTGTGATACAGATTTTAGCATTTTTAAATTAGATAAAAAAGAAAAAAGGATGTTGCTAGATACTGCGTATTTTTATTGTCTTGACTGGGAAGTAGCTCGAAGTGCAAATAAAAACGCACAATCTGTGTAATCTACTGTAAACTGTTTCATTCAGAGATTTTAGTAGACCGTTATTATTAAATTGTGTTTGTGTAAGCAAGAATGACCAAAACTACTGTAAACAACAATGAATTAAAGGGATAAAATAATTCTCATAATTATGTCATAGAAACATGCACATATTTAGAAAATGTTAATGGAAGTCAGAAGGAAGGCTGTAGTTTTAAAAGGATCATGTTCTAGAGCAAGTATGCACACTTTCAAATTTGAAGTATTAAACCCAAGAGCTAGATTATGGATGAATTGTATTTGTAAATTGGTTGGGATTTCTACAAGTGCAGAATGGATAAGGCTGAAACAAAAAATGTCCAGTTTCTGGCCGTCGTGATCTGGTGCAAAGACAAAAAGTATAATTGAAACAATTTTTAAACTATGCAAAGAGAAAATATATAGGGTGAGAATGTAGATAGAGAGATAGATGCACATGTAAGTATGTTGTTGTATCATTGCCTACCTTTTGCAGGAACACTAATAATAATGGGCAGGAAGTATGCTACATATTAAAAGCACAGCACCTCCAGCTACATTAGTGTTGTCAGGTACCTGCAAAATTGGTGTTTAAAATTTCCATGAATTTCTTTGGTGACCTGCTGGTAATCATAATATGAGAGTATGTACAAATGGTGTCATCGCTAATTAAGGTCAGGTCCTCATGGACAGTGCGTATAAGTGACATAAAAAAAATATATATACAGCCAGGTCCATAAATATTGGGACATCGACACAATTCTCATATTTTTGGCTCTATACACCACCGCAATGGATTTGAAATGAATCAAGCAAGATGTACTTTAACTGCAGACTTTCAGCTTTAATTTGAGGGTATTTACATCCAAATCAGGTGAACGGTGTAGGAATTACAACGGTTTCTATATGTGCCTCCCAATTTTTAAGGGACCAAAAGTAATGGGACAAACTAAACAATCCTGAAGCAAACTTTCACTTTTTAATACTTTGTTGCAAATCCTTTGCAGTCAATTACAGCCTGAAGTCTGGAACGCATAGACATCACCTGATGCTGGGTTTCATCGCTGGTGATGCTCTGCCAGGCCTCTACTGCAAATGTCTTCAGTTCCTGCTTGTTCTTGGAGCATTTACCCTTCAGTTTTGTCTTCATCAAGTGAAATGCATGCTCAATCGGATTCAGATCAGGTGATTGACTTGGCCATTGCATAACATTCCACTTTTTAGCCTTAAAAAAAAATCTTTGGTTGCTTTTGCAGTATGCTTCTGGTCATTGTCCATCTGCACTGTGAAGCACCGTCCAGTGAGTTCAGAAGCATTTGACTGAATATGAGCAGATAATATTGCCGAAACACTTCAGAATTCATCCTGCTGCTTTTGTCAGCAGTCACATCATCAATAAATACAAGGTTCCAGTTCCATTGGCAGCCATACATGTCCACGCCATGACACCATGCTTCACTGATGAGGTGCTATGTTTTGGATCATGAGCAGTTCCTTTCCTTCTCCATACTCTTCTCTTCCCATCACTCTGGTACACGTTGATCTTTGTCTCATCTGTCCATAGGATATTGTTCCAGAACTGTAATGGCTTTTTAAGATGTTGTTTGGCAAACTCTAATCTGGTCTTCCTGTTTTTGTGGCTCACCAATGGTTTACATCTTGTGGTGAACCCTCTATATTCACTCTTGTGAAGTCTTCTCTTGATTGTTGACTGTG
>WWET01002470.1:93578-112673 GCA_011038615.1 Limnodynastes dumerilii
GAAGATTATTTTTCTGGTACTTAAGTTGGCCATACACTTAAGCAACCCTAGTCCTCAGGTACCACTAACAGTGCATTATTTCCAAATCTCCTTGCTGGAGCAAGGAGCATTACTGACTGACACATATAATAAGTACCACCTATGGAACTTTTAAAATGTGTCAGTCAGTAATGAACACACCTGTGCTCCAGCGGAAATCATGCACTGACAGTGGTACCTGAGGACCAGGGTTGGGAAACACTGCACTACACTGATTATCGGCTTAATCTTGCAAGTATTGTGTTATCGGCTGAATTATCATTCAAGTGTATGGTAATGATTATTCCACCAGTCATCCAATAATCGTCCATGAACCCCTTTTGAACAATTATTTGATCTTTTGACATGTTTGAATTAAATCAGACCAAAGCAGACGATAAAATAAAAAATTGCACAGTGTATGGGCATTTCACGATAATCATGAAATCTTCACCGATAAAATGCTGGTTATGTTTGTACGAGAAATAAAAATTATCGACAGGTGTATGAGCAAATGTGATTTTTAAAGACAATAAAAGTAGATGAGAAATCTGAGTTTATTTTACATTTTGTGACGATTATCGGCTCAAAATAGTGTAGTATCTGGTGGAAAAATCGTTAATATTTTCGTGAATTTCATTCTATTTTCGATAATCGCTCTAGTGTCTGGCTAGCTTTAGGCTATGCAAAAATGGGCAATTATACACAAGTTAACTTGCAATACAGTCACAGACATTTAAGCTGTCATCAATATATTTATTATATATAATTTTTATTATTATTTATGTTTTTTATTTGTTTATTTTAATTTCATATATTTTTAATTAAGTGGTGAAAATGAAATTAATAATTTAGGGGGGATTAAAAGTGTTAAAATATCAATGGCAAAACATTATGGACCGGATTCAGACCCCCGCATGCTTTCCGTGCACGCGGGGGTCTGAAATTAAGCGAGACAGAGGGGAGAGCACACCCCCTGTCACTCCCCTCTGTCGTGCGGGCTTTATGGCAGCTTACGCTGCCATAAGCCTGCCTTAAATGTGACGGGCAGATCAGCGGTCCGTCCGACCGCTGATCCGCTACAGTGTTTGAGCCCCCTCCCACACTGTACACTTTACATGCTTCCCCCCGCCCGCTTTAGCGGGCGGAAGGGAATCACAGCCCATTTGCACGATTGTTTAAACTATAGTAATCCTAGCGTAACATCTGGAGGACGCATGCCTCCAGTTCAGTCAGGTGATTTACGCACCTTGCGTGCGTAAATCACCTGACGATCTTAAATCTGGATCCGGTCCTATGTTTCCAGAAATATAGCAGTATGCATCCGTTTTTGCAGGTCGATCCATACTTTTTATACATCTGATGGTCAATGACTATTAGGTTCTAGTTCTGAAATTGGATAGTTACAACTTTGTGAAAAATTAATCACTTTTCATAATTATTGTTGATTATTGTTGTTCTGGTAGAGTTATGTTAAATGTACTAGACTGGCAATTACATTTTTTTTTAGGCATTAGGGACTGGATCCAAACCCCCGCACGCTTTCCATACATGCAGGTGTGTTTAATTCCGCGAGAGAGAGGGGAGTGAACTCCCCCTGTCACTCCTCTCTCTCGTGCGGACTTTATGACAGATACACTGCTATAAGCCTGCCTTATCTTAACCGTGCGGATCAGCAGTCAATCCGAACGCTGATCCGTGTGTAAGTGCATAACCCAGCCCCTATTGTATTATTTACATCTCCCCCTGCCCACTTTGCATACTTTTTACCAGCGGAGGGGAAGAACCACCCCGTCAAACTGAACTCCTGTCTGCGTTCCATACAATAGGGGATAAATGTTACTTGCGTAACATCTGGAGGGTGTCCTTTGTGTACGTAAGTGGGTGAGCGTATGAACCTCTGGATCCGGTCCAAGGTTTGTAAAAGCTGTAGATGGTGAAAAGGCACAGCAAAAGCTATTTGTGTAATATTCCTAGAGGAAGGTGGGATAATCTATTACACAAAATAGCTTTGTGAAAGGAAGTTAGGTTACTGAGCAACTTATATTATGCAAAAACAAACCAATTCCCTGATTTCTCATCTGCTTATACTAAAAAATTTTTTTTGTTCATCAAATGCTGTTAGGGTGAATTTTGGATATGCAGTAAAGATACAGGAGTGAGATGAAAGAGGACCAACGTTCAAGGTCTGTACAATGCTGCATTCACACAGAATGAATCTGCTTTTCTTCTGCAATGTAACAAAAGAGAATTTGCAGCTGGCACTCGTTCTCTGGTGGGTATTAAAAGGGGGGCGGCAAATGGTGAATTCTGGTCTGCAGTCCCCTCTTGTTCTCATTTACCTCCTCCTCCTCGCTCCACACCCAAGCACTGGCCAGGAAGGAGTGAATAGCTTGCTCCCTACTACAGAAGAGGAGGGGAGAGTGAATCCTTATAGGGTGGGTGTGTGTGGCTTGTCCTCTTTGCCTGCCACTCCTATCCTCCCCCTCTCATACACAAAACACACAATAGACCAACACAAAGAGGACATAAGGTTTAATGCTCCTCCTCTCCCATATAGCATGTATATTTGTAAGGTGGCATTACTAAACATGGTCCTGTAACACATCAGGCCTTTTCTTTACAGGGACAATGCAGAATATTCTAGGCTGAGGAGCTGACATTCTTAGTATATCCATATCAGATGAAGATTCTCTACACCAAAGCCTGCTATTCATAGGACCACAATCCTTCCACTATGGGAAAATGCACTGGGAGATGTACCTTGGTTGGGATCTGCTGCCTGCAGTTGGTGAGTTAAAACAATAGCCGATTTGATGGGATTCTGGGAAACAAACAGGATTAACACATTATTCCTACATTTATACTATTGATGAGGGCAAATGTCTTCTCTTCATCCTGTTATTTGCAAATTCTTATTGATTTGATTGTAAGCTCTTCCACCAATTATTACGTAAAGTCCTCTCATTATATATTTATAGACTTAGTGAACAGTTTATCAAATTCTTTTCCTCTTTATTATTAATGAATAAAAGAAATATTTATGTATGGAATGCATATGAATATTGTTTAGACAATTTTTACATACTGTCATGCATGTGATGAGGTAGCAACGACATGTATGTATTTTATTCTTCCAGCATGTAATTTAGTAAGAATTAATTTGCATTAAGAACTTTTAAAAGCATTTTTTTAATATAAATACTACAAGTTATTAAAAATGGATTTGACCAAAACAATAACTTTATGTAACAAGTAAATGAAATCTTATTACATGATGATGATAAAGGGTTATGGGTACATCAAAGGTTAATACTATAATGACATGTAAATAGATACCTAATTAATCAGATATCATAAAGAATGAGAAATACTTGTCCAGTAAAACAATTGCTGGAAAGTGTTGGTTGGGGTTTGTTTTGTTTTTCTGTTTTTGCTTTTTTTAATGCTATTAGAAATATTTTTCTGCATACTTATTATTATATATTTTAAATACAATTTCAGCACGTTTTATTCACTTAAATACTGGTAACTGATGGAATATAAAACAAGTATATTATTACACAACTATATAATTATATGATATGTGGTTAATGTGTAGCATATTTTTAAACTGATGAAAGTCAATTCCTATAGTACATTTTCAGATTATTGTACACTTTTCTAAAGTACCTGGTTAGTTGCGGAAAGAGAAAACCATGTGTTGGATATGTTCCAGTAATGGTCCATAGTAAAATATTTTTATGTTACTGATAATACATTGTTCTGTAAGTAGACAGCAAGCAACTTGCCTCCGGTGTTATAAATGTGGCAAACCTCCTACTCCTATAGGCAAGATCCTTATTCTGATATAACTTTATTTATTTTTATCTATCACAGTGAGTACAACATAAATGTGGAAAGTTATTGCTCTAGGACAATATCCAAACAGCACTATTATTATCTACCACTGGGTTACAAGTATTCTGTAGGGTTTACGTTTACAGTATTTTTTTTTCTATAAACCTCAGCAACCATAAACTTACAAAAAAGTAAGCTCAGTATATTTGCATATCTGTGAAAGCTCTTGTATAATAAAAAATCAATATATTCATAAATAGTAATGGATCTGTGTCACTCAGTACAATAATCATAAGTTAAAAACAAACAAAAATATAAAGATCCATAACTTTTGAACCTCGTATTTATAATTGGTCATTAAGTTACAGTAGCTGTGCCATGATGATGTAGTTTAGTGGAATGAGACTTATGCAACTGCAGTCTAATAATGTCTAGTAAGACAATGATAAGATCTGGCCTGTTCCATTGAAATTAACAGATGATTGCAGATAATCAGTTGAAATTAGTCCTGTTAACAAACCCTATTTTAATGGTTCAAGACAATTGCTGTGTTATTTTTGTTTTGTTTTAATTTCATTGCAAAATGTATTGGTTTTTTTTTTATTTATTCAGGAACAGACAAACAATTATTCACAATTTCATCAACTCACATGACTATAATTTCTATACCCATCTATTAGCACTATTTTCATCTGCACTGAGTTTGTTCAAAACTTTGTGGGACTAAATAACTCTAATTGACCCGTATTTAGAGCTGCGCTTTCGTATTTTTTTTAGATGGAAACACAGCAAAAATGAGCACTGCGTATGCTCGCAACAAGAGCGAGCACAGAAAGACAGACGCAAGTGTGTCCATCCATCTGAGTTCGCATCTGACAGCACTGCGTCTGTGGAACTGGGAGTTTTACGATATTTTAATGAGAAAAGGGATGCTTTTCTCATTAAAATATTATATGCAGGGGATGGTGTAAGCGTAAGGAGCAGGTCACTGAAGCTATAAAAATATAGGTAATTAAAAAAAAAAAAAAACAGTAAACGGTTTAAAAAAAAAACCCACACATACATTTCATATATATAAACCCCTCCCCACTCCCGTCGCTGTAAATAAATAATATTAGCCCTACAGGGCATGCTAATGCTTGTAGTGCTACAAGCACCAGCATGCTCATGGATGCCATGGCATGCTGGCGCTTGAAGAAGCAATAGCGCCAGCATGCCCTGCCATCCAGAGCCCACTGCACCATATAAATGCCCCCAATATAAAAAAATAAATAAAAGGTAGGGCCGGCCATTATATTGTAAAAATAAATAAAAGAATTACAGTAATCATAAAAAAAACCCTACTTACCTGC
The DNA here is from genome assembly GCA_011038615.1 of Limnodynastes dumerilii. Classification (NCBI taxonomy): domain Eukaryota; kingdom Metazoa; phylum Chordata; class Amphibia; order Anura; family Limnodynastidae; genus Limnodynastes; species Limnodynastes dumerilii. The sequence goes on from WWET01002470.1 coordinate 98,789, forward strand.
ACTACTGGGATCCAGTTTTTAATCCTGGGGTTGGGGTCTTGGCAAAAAAAAAACCATCTAGGAACGTCGCAACTTATGTCTTGGCGCTAATGACAGTTCTACTGTCACTGGGTCAAATTTATACCCTTGGCTAGCGTGGAAAAGTTTCTGGACAAGGGTATAAAAACCCCCAAAAAATGGATAGGGTAACCTGCAGTCGGGCTATTACGGCTCCGACTGTGTTTTATTTTATTTTTATTTTTTTTAAGAAAGGCCCGTGTTGCCACGGGCAATTCGGAGCTACGTGTTTCTGAATAGGACGTTTGGTGAATCCGCGTTGCGGATCCCCTAAGACTCTGAATCCGAGCCATTGTGCTTATAAAACTATTTGGTCTGTGTTTCTGGACATTGGACTGGATCCAGAACTCCACATCTGCTGTGCTTGAATTTCTGAGCACAGTGACTGTGGAAATACAAATCCAGTTCACCACTGTAGCAATCTTTACATGCTTGCAAGGGGAAACTACGCCCCTCACATGCACTGACTTCTGAACAGGAGACCCTACTTTAAGATTTCTACTTGTAAAAAGAGGATGGAAGTCTGAATTGTAAGTAACCAAGCCTTTACTGTACAGTTACCATCCCCCAGCCCACCCTACATACTCGCTGCACACAGACCGTCCCACCAGCAGAAACAGCTTCATTATGGAAATCTGATTTCTGAGGATCCAGATCCATAATGAAAATTCTTTGTTACGCATGCACACAAGTAAAGTGTGATCATTTCTACACCTTGCATGTAGAAGATGATAATTTTTCTTTATTCTGCATCCAGTCCATTGATAAAGATTGTATAAAGATTATAAATATTGACAAATTACTAGCATATACAGCATGGTATAATGCTAAGAGTCTCATAAATGCTTGAACTTAGTTTTTAATTTAATACTCATGGTAGTATGCTTCAAAGAATGATGATTAGAAGCGTCTCACATTTATTTTAAGCTTTGCCTGCCTGCACCTTTAATGCAGGCGTCTTATGAAAAATGAATTCTATAAGGTTTGTTGACTGATTTGTTGTGGGAATGCCCATGTTATGCAATGCTGACATTCCCAGTCTGTCTCTGACCTTTAGCATTTTGCTCTTTTCAAAATCCTTATGAATAAGGTTTTTTTTTACCATAAATTAGATATATCTAATACAATATATATCATTATTGTGCTAAATTTACTGAGAATTCTTAACTTGTATATGCTTATAATACAAAAAAGTATATAAATAATATAGCGTAACACACAAACAAACCTACAGAACATAGAATAGATTCTTTTACACATCCGACCAGTTGTGAACCTTTATTATTCTATTCTATCATAATGTATCTGCCAGAGGCTACATAGAGCCAAAGAAAAGTTTAGATAAAGATCAGGTATGTAGTAGCGGACCTACCAGGCCTCCTGACAAATGTCCCCTCTGTACTTTCTTATGGGCGACCATGTATGGGGTTTCAGTTACCTCTCTTTTTGAAATATACAGCATGTTATGACCATCATACATTACCATTCATTTCATTTTCTCCTGTTGTGGCATATATTTGCTTATTATTTTAAAACCTTGACAAATTTTGTGTGTTTCCTATTTTAATTACACACATCTATTCTTTAACCAAACCCTCTTCTTACATTTACTATTGGATTTAATATTCTATTTTACAGCTAGCCTGATTTCATTAAATCGTATTGGTTGCTTAGCTTAAATGTTAACTTGATGCTTTGTATAATTCTAAACGGTATCCTTCATGATACTGTATGTTATTAGCTAGCATTCCTCTGAATTATTACCTGTATATTACATCTGGCCTCTGAATTAAATTTTCTCGTTTTGCATCGCCGCACAATTCACAGTGTTCAACTCTGTGCAGTTGTCAGATTTCTTATTTCTCAGTCTAGTGAGTTTGTTCATCTTCACTTCTTTTAATTCCAGCCTCTACTTGTCCCCATTTTCAGAATCGTGAGGAGATAATAGGTAGAGGAATCAAGAATAAACCACTGCTTCTTTCTTGCTTACTGATACTTCCAGACATAATTATATATGTGTGGGGAAATTCAATCTGTAACATAATTATCATTCCTATTTGTGAAACAACATAATTTAAAAGTTAATTTAGCATTGACTATAAACACTCTTCTCCGTAACCTTTACTTTTTGGTTTATTGTCTAGATGTAATATGTGTATTACTGTATATAAGGACTCACCCCTGTGCAGTGCAGAGAAATAGCAAGTTTTGTCACCATGACAGTAAAACAATGTGTTCACATGACAGCTTAATGCATTACAGAAAATGTAGAAGTAGATACCAGGTGATCTTTTAGCAATTACAAGAGATACATTTTTATTTTCTGTTTCACTGTGCCATGATTCTGTGTACCATATGGGTCAACATCTATAACTCCAAAATCGGTGCTTGAACACATTTCCTTTAAAGGGTATTAGAACATTAGGTGTGTGCAGTGTCTCCTAAAATGCATGACTATTACAAAATTGTTGGGTTTCAAATTGGACATGGCCTTGTTTGGAGGGATGACCAGCACTTCTGAAATTCTAAGCACTCCCTTTCTCTTTTCTAACGACAGGTAACTTAAAATTTATATCTGTCTTATATTGATCTGGACCCACTTAACATGTTGAGTCATAAGGAACAGGCCAGATTGTTTGATACAAAATCCTGGTATTTGGGAAATGTTTTTTTAAGGGTCAGCTGAAAGCCTTTATAAATATTTTATTGTTTATGTGAGAAACCACTCAGGAGTTGTTTAGTGGTGTCTCATCATTAGGACACCATCAGGCATTACTGTATGTTTTACTTTCCTGCGAGAGTAGCTATTTACCTTATGAATGTTTTGTATTTTATTACAGGCAGCTGCACTACAGAGACAAATCTTTGACTTCCTTGGCTACCAGTGGGCTCCAATATTAGCCAATTTCCTGCATATTATGGCTGTCATCCTGGGGATATTTGGCACAGTACATTATAGGTCCAAGTACCTGATATTGGTAAGTGAACCTGTACCTGAAAAATAGTTTCTCTTCCCTGTTGCCTATTATGTTCTTTAATTGAATTATTACCTTCAATACATTGTATATTTTCTCATTCTGTAATTTGTCAGTTTTATGTTTACTATTTTTTGATGTGTGAATGAATGGAAATCATTTTGGAGAGAGCTAGGGAAACATCTGATCAGCTTGAGACATGAAATGATGTTTACAGGTGATTGTGTTCTGATTTGACAATACTGTAACTTAATCAGATATTTAAAGTGTAAGCAAAAGCTTTAAAATCCTGTATCCTCTGTAACTTTAGAAATCCTCACTTACTTTTCTTTCTGTCTTTTATTTGTTCATTGCAATGTTCATGTAACTATGCTACCAGTCGTTTTTTTTTGTAAATTCTTTTTCTACTTTTTCTAATCTATTTGCAGTATTCAGTGTGGTTGGCGTTATGGGTGGCTTGGAATGCATTCATAATATGTTTCTACCTAGAAGTGGGACATTTGTCACAGGTAACACATTACAAGGTTTAGCAAACTCTACAGGTTTAATGTTGTTCTTTGTTTTGTTTTTTTTATATTATTTATTTTTAGCACATTTTAAGTGGTTTGTAAACCACAGTATTTATTGAGCCTCAGTTTGCAAAAACCTGCTGGAAAATAACAGTTACTAAAAAAAGACAATACAGGTAGATATTAGTCTTGAATTTTTGTTAAATAATAATATTCCCTTTAAAGCCACCAAATGAATAGGCTGACGATAAATGCCTTTACAATGAGAGTGTCTGCATGAAAGAAATAATAACATCTATACTGAGTAATAAACATATTTAAAAAAATAAAAAGGTTTGGCTGTTTAAAATAAAGAGTCACTGGGACATCTCTCTTGCTCTATTTTATCACTTACGTCTTTCATCAGATCACTTTGCGGTGCTGAAGTGCCGACGGACATAATTTTTGGCAGTTTCTGGCAAGACAGAGTCACTCCTGCGACTGCTGTTTCTACAGAGACTCCAGCAATGACAAATAAGTTTACTTCATCATAACCCTCCCCTCTCTGCATCCTAACCTTAACTCTCTCCTTACCAACAACACCCCTCAGCTCAACCTTATCCCTCCCCCTTTTGTAGTCTCACTCTAATAACCCCTGTACCTAAGCCTAACGTTAACCCTCCCTTCTCAACAGCCGAACCCCAACCAATAACAGGTTCCTGTCAAAATAAGAACATTTGACATTGTACCTCTTCTGAATTACAAATATTCTTTATTTAAGCGTTGATACAGCCATGATTAAGCTGTTGGCTGTATCAATGTCGAAAATGTAGTTGCCGCAGTGGTAACCACATCCTATACTTAGCATCTTCATCTGTCTGTTCATGGCTCTACTCAAAAGAAATCTTTATAAGTACACAGTCATCTTGCCTTCCAGTGTTACACATTTTGTTCTGCTTGTCACACATTGTTGTACCAGCCACTTTTCTGCAATCCGCAGTAGACCGACCAGTCCAGTTAAGCATTGGTATTGTCGGGGTAGCCAGTGCCATCACTAGGAGTGAGGCTTGATCAACTACCTTAACTTATCAGTCAGATTTGCAGCCGGCTGGAGTTCAAGAGGTAAGACAGACACCAAAGTTCTTTGTCTCAGTGATGAACTGATTTTTTATTGGACCCAGTCCCTTTTTTATAACCCAAAATAATAATGCAGCTGGACATTTCGTCATTACATGATTAATACAAACTTATCACAAGTTATTATGGCGTAAGCAAAACTGTCTTTGTTCCTCATTTGATCATCAACTGTCTGAGACATTACGTATTCCCAAGCTATTTCTGAACTTCCTATTATCATCAAAACTAAGATATAAGGATGCAGCTGGCTTCAGAAAAACTAACATATTGTCAACAAGCAGAAGTAACTTCCATCTATACCAAATTCTGATATACAGATATATGCTGATATACATAATGATTTCCAATAACTGATATCTTCATGATATGTAAGCTTTGATAGACCCCACAGTATCTCCCAACTATTAGTGTCCTTCTCAATCACCTTGCATGTCCCTGAGGTCTGTGGCTGGCATCTCCATGACCCTCTGCCTGGGCGTGGCCATCTTGAACCCCATCAGGTGATTTATTTTGCCCAACCAGGCTGCAACCTCTCTGGCCACATGTTCCATTCAATCTATCAGTCAATCTAAGTGCCCTATTTATATATGTGTTACAGTTTCATAATGGACAGAACAGCTCTTATCCTGAGTAAAGGTGCCTGGCTCTGATACTTGCTTCAACTTACATTACCAAATCGAGTGCCTTCATAAGGTCACACATCCATTTTGTATCCCCAAGGCTGTGCCATTTCTGTCTTCACAGTACAGTCAATTTGTGGATGTTTTCTGCAAGCAGAAAGCTGAGATGCTACCACCTTAAGGCTATACTTACTCTTTGTCCATCTCTGTAAAAAGGTTTCATATGAATATCTGCATGCTTGGCCAGGGCATGCTTCTTCATTGTAAATAAAAAGTGGGGTAACTGCGCACCTGTATAGACTACCTTGGATTGAATAACATCACAGTGAAGAACCACTGTCTTTTGCCTTTTATCACACAACTTTTTGATCACATTAAGGGTGTGCCAATTTTTTACCAGATTAGACCAAGGGTGGCTTAAAACCTTATTTGCATATCAGAGACTGAGCAGAAGACTACCTTTAACACCAAGGACGGTCATTATTATCACCTTTGTTATGCCTTTCAGGTTTTTGAACAAAGTTTTATGTAATATCCTGTATGTATATATGGTCGTATATCTTGATGATAGTATTATATTCTATTGTGACCTAAAAAGCCATAGGGAGCATGTTCAGAAAGTGTTATGTTGTCTTTCCATAATTACTTGTATGCCAAGATGCAAAAGTGCTTCTTGGACCATCCTCAGATGCTCTTCTTGGGATATATTATGTCTGGAACTTATTTTCAGATGGACTCTGAAAAATGGAAAGCAATCTTAGATGGGCCTCAACGCTACACAACACTTTCTGCAAATTACTATCGCCAGTTTATAAAGAACTATGTAAGATGGCCTAGAGATGGTTTACATTTTCTACATACTAAAGCTTCCCCCATCCTCTGCTCCAATTTTCTATAATACCCCTTTCAGATCGCCGCCCCGGCAATATCCCGGGTTCACAGACCCAGGATATTGCTGGGACAGCAGAGGATCCCAGGGTCACAGACCCTGTTTCACACTGCAGGGCAGACCTGGGAAATTCCAAGACCCAGGTCTACCCTGTCATCATCGCAATGCGTAATTTGTTTACCGTTGCCCTGGCAATAGTAAAAAAAAATTACACCAATCAAGTACATTAGGTGCTACCCGGATTGAAAAACCCGGGTAGCACCTTTCACACTGTACCCCTACCTGTGTCGGAATTGAATTCCCGGGTCTTTTGACACGGGTCCACCGGAAGTGCACCTTTCACATCAAAACCAAATACCACGCGATTTTGCCGAGACCTGGGTTTTTGGCGAAAATTTCGGGTATTTGGTTGTGAAGTGAAAGGGGTATAAGTCAAATCTTGGCAAAACTCTCTTTTTAGATATGGATGTTTCCTCCTATGGTACCGGAGCTGTCCTTTGCAGGTACAAAGAATAAGAAGGTGGATGCTCTCTCCTGAGCTTTTAACCCTTCTGACAAGAAGACTATCTTCAAGGAGAAACCAATATTTGTTCCCAAGAACATTGTCTTCGAATAATCATAATGCTCCTCCAATATAAGATTTTATCTTATATTAAGATTTTATATACATTTCTGAAATAGGCCAATTGTTCTAGATTTTACTGGCCATACAGACTTCAAGAAGATGCTGAAACTCCCTCTTTTCTTTGACTATTGGTGCCCCATATTATATAAAAATGTGGAGGATTTTGCATTATCTTATCTTACTTGTGTTCAGGCAAGATTTTTCATCTGAAAACCTCTGGTTCTCTGCTTCTACTACTCAACTCTGACTGTCCTCAGACTCACATATCAATGCACTTTATCACCTTCCTGCTTCCAAGAGATTCACAGTAATCTGGGTAGAGGTAGATTGCTTCTCCAGGTCTGCTCACTTTTTTCCCCTCAAGGGATTGCTTTCTGCTCCTGCTTTGGCTCTTTAACTCTTTAAGAAGTAGACTTTTGTCATCGACTAGTAGTGAAACTGAATTTTTCACCAGCTTTCTACCTGTAATACAGTGGGTTTACTGAAAGGACAAATCTGGAGCTAGAGATGTATCTCAGCCAATCAGGCTGATTTGCTGTCATGGGTTGAATTTTTTATTTTTATGTATTCACAACAAAGTTCATGTTTCCCTTTTAAAACCCCTGGACATTAATTGATTCACTCCACTCCACAAACCTTCCCCACCATATTTTGTTCAGGGGCAGTTGTAATACTCATTTAACCAGGTTTTGGACTCCCAAAGATCTAGGTGTACTTTTCAATATCTCATAAGAGTGTAAAGATTTTGGACCAGAAGAACATTCCTGGATCAAGGCTACAGATGTTCACGCTCTTTACCTCATAAAGGTGTTTCAAATCCAGGTAGAGTGTTCGGATCCAGACTTTTTTGAAGTGTGATACTGTCACATTATCTGTGAGAGCAACAGGTAACTTCAAATAGCTTACTCGAGTTTTCTTGTGTGCTTGGGAATCCTTGGATTTCTGTGCATCTTGAAGTCTGTTCTCTGGTATTTATTGTGTAGTTTCAAACAGGTGGTGCCCAAATGTGAAAATGTTTGTAACCAAATGAGCTGTAGTAGAGAGCTCAAAATTACCTGGTGCCAAAAAAATGATAGTCGGAATCACATATAACTATGGTTATGGTAATGGTTTGGTATCTGCGTAAATATTTTCTTTAGAGACTGATGTTGAGCACAGGTAACCACTGAGTAGACCTTAAAATATCTTTATCACCCAGAAACACTCAATAAAAACATAAGTTTAGGTTCAGAAAAATTTAAATAAAAAAGAAGTAAAGTGAATGGCACAATTATTGCTATCCATCTGGTAGTTGGAAACCCAGCAGTGCTTAGTGAAAAACTCCAACCCCAGCAGTTAATGAATTATTGTTATAAAAAAACAACAACTATAGTTTATAGAATATATTACAATCTATATTTATTAGGTGTTCAAATTGTGTCCCATACTAGAGCCCCAGTTCCAATAATGTCCCACTTTAGAACCTTAGTCCAAATATTGTTGCATAAAAGAGCTTAATTTTCTCCACAATTGAACTCCATGTGCTCCCACAGTAGTGCCACTTTTAGTATCTTCTTGCCCTTCTGACAGCTGTGCTTATACACACAGAGGGGTGCAGACAGGGGTAATGGAGAAATACATATGTCAGGGCATACAGTGTCAAACTGTTTTTATGATAGAGCTTTAACCACAAACAACAGCAAATTGCTCCTGAATGGACCCACCCCTCATTCTATATATAATACCAGAGCAAATGCTTTGGCTGATCTACCCACATCACATAAAAGAGTTGAACTCCAAAAATTTTATGTCAGTAGGAACTGGAGGACAAATGTATTGGCCAATACATATGTACTGTCATGTTTGTCATTTCACACTTCATATTATGCTTTTGGATTTATTTACCTGTAATTCTTACAATTGTCATTTTCCCAGCACAGAGACCTGATTATGAACTTTAACACCTCCTTGCATCGGTCATGGTGGATGGAAAATGGACCAGGGTGCTTGGTGACACCTGTGCGTTCACCTCCTTTGTCACTGGCTGATCATCATATGATAACAGTGACTGGGTGTCTTCTTGACTATCCTTATATTGAGGCTTTGAGTAGTGCACTACAGATCTTTTTAGCGGTAAGTATATATGAAGATGTGGATTATTTTTGACAGTCTCCAGACTTTTATAAGTGAAAACAATCTTAACTAAATCTCATTGATCTAACTATAAACAGACTAATTTTTTTCAATTTGAATGCTGAATTGGTTTACACAATAGCAATTAGCTGTCTCCTAATTTAGAGTTAGAAGAGCCAGTATTCAATACACAATGGGCCTGATCGAGAACTACGCTTCTCCGCGATTTTACGCGTGGTGGAGATGTAAAATCGCAGTTTCGAACGCACTGCGCATGCGCACCATAGAAAATACGCACATTCACGTAGCGTATTTGTGAACGTATGGGAGATTCACGTATGTGTCACGTAAATACTTACATGTGGGTGTACCAATTTTACGTGAGTCAACAATACGTGCGATTTACGTGAAGTAGGCGGGGGGTGGTATTTAAAGTGTACAGTATGGGCTTGCTAAGCTGCGTACGTTCACATAGTCTATACGTCCGTTAGCGGACGTACGCTGTTACGTGTGAAAAAGTTAAGGTAGGGTTTGGGCAGCGTATCTTAACAAAATACGTCCGTGCAAGGGGTGTGCCGAGGGGAGTGTAGCGAACTTACGTGCACTAAAATACGCTCCGCGAATAAACGTACGGCACACGTAGTTCTGGATCTACCCCAATGTATATAAAATTCTAAAAGTACTGTATACCAATATTACTTTTTTGTTACAAATGTACAAACCTAGATAATTATATCTAATTGACTGTGGCTTCCAAACCATGATATATATTTTAGTTATATGTTATTGTATACAATGCATGGTGCAAAACCCACACCCTAAAACATACATATAGTATAGCAGAAACAACAGGTTTTTTATTAGGTGTAAAAAGGTTTGTTAAGATTATCCAAAATAATATTGTAATAAGAAGTAACCAAATGTGCCTGCAAAGTATTAAAAACTTAGAGTAATTGAAATAGTAAGAATAAATATATTGATGTGATTAAAACCAAAGAAATGAGAGGAATGATCCAGTCCAATAATATAATTGTTTGTTGGTAAATGGTATTATATATGCAAACAATATTTATTAGTAGTAATATGTATTCCAATAATAGCAGTTATATATTGCACCTGCTGTTTCTGCTATACAGTATTAATCTTTGCAAATGTTTGGAAATTGCACTTAGAATGTAATCCTGTTATAATTTTTCATTATTATGCTGACTGTATATGGGCAGCAGTCAGAGGCGGAACTAGTGAGTTGTGGGCCCAGGTGCAAAATATATGCTTTGGTCCTGATGATATCCCAGGTAATCCAATGGGGAGCTTAGATGGTGGTGTGATGACAGCTGTGGGCCTTTGTATCAGCATGGGCCCCGGTGCCATTCCTGTTGCACCAATGGTAGTTTCGCCTCTGGCAGCAGTGTGATTTTTATAAGGCATAAGTGTTGAGGATACACTGCTAAATTCCACAAAACAGATAGATTATAGTTCATATAAGTGCTCGGTATGGGCACAATTTAGACAATCAACTTAATATATACCTGAAACTTTACAGCTGGGCATACACTAGAACGATTATCGGTCCAGGCAGGGGGTGGGCCAATAAACGGGATGATTTCCTGCTAGGGAAATGTCCGTTATCTGCACCATACACCTCCTCTGCTGGGACCGATAATCCTAGCAGAAGAAGGGGGGGCCAGGGCTAGTACTATGCTGCTCTGACAGCTTTGAAGCAATCAAAACAGTCAGTACAGCATAGTACAGGGGTGGCCAGACTTTTAGACTTAGGGATCTACTCTAAATTTTAAAAATCTTTTGAGATCTACCATAGTCCAAAATAATCATATTGCAATACTTATTAGGGGCTATGAGCCAATGAACACATAAAACAAACTAAACATTCATGTTAGCCTAATTAAAGGGTGTGTTAAAATTATAGCACACAGATCCCTGTTTTACAAATTATGAACACAGGATAAACACAGGATAAATGTGTTTTTGAACACCAGAAGCGCTCAATACACTGAACAAGGAGCACAGGTCTGCTCCCTATCAGTGTTAAAAGCATATGACGGGCAGTATGCAGGCACACTAGAAAGATAGGGCAGGTGATGTCATGACGTACAGCAGTGCTCCTCAACCTTTTCTCACCCTCGGCACACCTAAGCCCTTTCCAGAATTTCGTGCCACACCAAAAGCAAAAATATTACATATTTTTACATTGCAGCTAATAATAATTTTTTTAAAACTCAGTATATGAGTGTATCGATGTTCTATACCAGCAGCACTGTCTTGGTTGGCATCAAAGTTAATAATCCACCGAAGAGCAGTAAACTTATGAACAATAGATGTGGGGTCAAACTCACTGTTTTGAGATTACTTTCCAAGTCCCTCTCTCAGGTCCACCTAGTTGGACTGAACACCGGACTCTCCGGCCACCCGGCACGGCTTTACCGCCCGGCGGGGTCTCACGTGCGTGGACCGTTTGCTGTCGTCTGGTGCTGTGTATAGATGTTATGACCAGCAGAGGGAGTACTTTACAGAGAGAATGAAAACATCTTGAAGATAACCAGTGCTTTGATGCTGTGGAGGCGATGCTGTAGATCAAAGAGTGCACGTCAGTGTGATTGATGCAAGGAGTTAGTGCAGAGGTCCTTACCAAGAGCCAACTCGACGCGTTTCTCTACTGGGGCAGTTTCCTCAGGAGTAGAAAGGGGAGGGGATGCACTGTTCCCCTCTATTTAAACATTTCATGATCAAAAGGATTACTATTTTTTAACCAATTGATTGCCATTGTCTTTCTTCAGCATAAATGGACCTAATATACATCTTGCACATTACTGTTAGTGAACGGTATTCTAGAGAAATCAAACAATTAACTACAATAAAAATAAAACCAAATAAAAATACAGAATAGACATTATTAATTAATTACCGGTATAATCATTCTAAATACATGATTATACTGTAGATGGACAGTACTATAAGAACGTCAAACGTTAAATGCAGAAATAGTGGGCTATAATCAAAAATAAATCAAAATAAGACAAATCATAAAACATAAAAATTACTAATTAATTATAATCATTCTAAAACCATGATTGCTCCTCATAGAGATCACATATAAGGGAAAATATATAAATATAAATATAAATACATGATTTCACTAGTCATAAACTCTTGACATTAATCCAGAAAAAAAAAAAAATATTTTATTTTATTTGGACAAAATACATTAAATATACTAAAATGAATATTAATACATAAGTGGAGTCATAAATAGATAAATATAAATATAGTATATAAGAAAATATAGAAAAAGAAAAGAAAAATATTGGAGGTAAACTCTCCAGATAGGTGCACAATTATGTAGATACATAAATAATACATATTTTTTGAGAGAAAACGGGAATGGTACATTAAAAATCTCAATGAGGATAAAAATACAGACATTAAATTTAATTTAATGTCTGGCGTTCAGTCCAACTAGGTGGAAAGTAATCTCAAAACAGTGAGTTTGACCCCACATCGATTGTGCATAAGTTTACTGCTCTTCGGTGGATTATTAACTTTGATGCCAACCAAGACAGTGCTGCTGGTATAGAACATCGATACACTCGTATACTCAGTTTTAAACACTGTGAATTCCACGCATTGGATGTTTTATGTATTGACAGAACTAGTTCTTTTTTTCTCAATATTGCCTAATAACAACAAATCTATTATTGATAATAACTTATGGGATGTTTTGCTCATTGATTTTGGGTATCACCAGCAGTATCTAGCAACGGGATACACCAGGCACATCTCTCACTTTGCCTAGATCTGTAGTTTCATAGCTACAGTGTGGCATTTAAGGACTGTTCTCTTTTATTCATTTATTCAACCAGTCAACAGGAAAAATATCACCATCAGCACTAAATTTGCCTAGATCTGTAGCTTAACGCTACAGTGTGGCATTTAAGACTGTTACATATTTATGTATTTATTGTTTCAATCAGTCAGCAGGAGTGAATAGTAACTAATATCTATTGTGCAGTTGTTCTTTGTTTTTTGTTTTAAGGGTTTTAAATATGTTTGTTACCCACTAATAAAATTAGGCTCCCAGAAGCGCTTCTTTTTTTCTTTTGTTTTCGCTTTTTTAGGGGTTCATCCACTCCTGAAGCAGCTGAGTGGACCTTTTTTATTGTGGTTAATTACTTTTATATTCGGCCTTGTTTTTCTTCTCTGATTAGGGTATATGCTTGCGCTCACATATATATATTTTTTCTTGTTATTTTGTCATTGCCCCTTTCTTCGGTGTGTCCAAACAGCCTTATTGCCTCATCCTTCTGTGTCAAACCAGCCTATTTGCCCCCTATTTGTGTCCAGCCAATCTTATTGACCCTTTTTTGTGCCCAGCTAGCTTTATTACCCCCTCTTTATGTGTGTCCATCCAGCCTTATTAACCCCTCTTTACATGTGACCACCCAGCTTTATTACCTCCTCTTTATGTGTGTCCACCCAGCCTTATTGCCCCCTCTTTATGTGTGTCCACCCAGCCTTATTACCCCCTCTTTATGTGTCCAGCCAGCCTTATTGACCCCCTCTGTGCCTTTCAATCTTATTAAACCTTCTGTGTCCATCTAGTAATGTTGCCACTCTTTGTGTCCATTCAGCCTGTCCCCTCTTTATGTGTGCCCCCCAGCCCTTGTTCCCCTTCCATGTCCCGCAAATCCCCATTCCAAATCCTCAGTACACTTACCTTGATCTCCTTCTTCCCGTCTCCCCGGCGGCGCGCTTTCTGCATGACCGCTGACCACATGACCGCTGCACCAGCCCATCCTGTCTGTCACCGCCGCCGCAGGGAGAATGTAATATAGCGCCTATTTCTATTGACTGTTGCCAGTCACTGGCAACAGCCAATAGAAATAGGTGCTGTACCACATTCTCTCTGCTTTCTCCCTGCAGCAGCGGTGACAGACAGGGTGGGCTGCTGCAGCGGTCCTGTGGTA
>WWET01002470.1:120732-133590 GCA_011038615.1 Limnodynastes dumerilii
CAAAAAAAAAAATTCTAGATCCCTGTCCCCTTCCTTTAAAAAAAAAACAAAAAAAAACAGTGCCCATATAATTAAACTTATAAAAAATGCTACATGTGCCCACATAATAAAATAAATAAAAAAAATGCCACAAGTGCCCCACTAAAATTAAAACATATAAAAAAATGCCCATAAGGCCTTCAAAAAAATAAAAACATACTTACCTGATCTGATGGGGGTCTGAGGACATCCCGGCGCTAATGACAGTTCCACTGCCATTGTGGTGTACTTATATCCTCTGCCAGCATGGGAATATTTCCAAATATCACGATGGAAATCGGTATTTCCAGTGCTGGCAGAGGGTATAAGTACACCCCAATGACAGTAGCGCCGGGATGTCCTGCGTGCAGGACATAGTTAGCGTCGTCTGTATTGGGTTTTTTTTTTTTTTTTGCCAAGGCCACCCCCCGGATTAAGATCTTACAAGACTGGACCCCCATCAGAACAGGTAAGTATGTTTTTATTTTTTGTGGTCCATCTTATGGGCATTTTTTATATGTTTTAATTTTAGTGGGGCCTATCCCAAGTCTAAATAACAGTGTGATAGTAACGCTGATCAGTATCTGTGTGCAGTAAGTAATTCAAAGATATATCCCTGCATGTAAAGAATACAATTAACTTGTCTCCCCCTGCAATCAACATGGTTTAGCTCAGGAGTAACTAATTTCAAGCACTTTCTTAAATCTGGATCCAGCCCATTGTTCTTACACCAAATATTTAGCAGGATTCTTGATTGAAATAAACACCTCTGTAGGGAAGGATGCTAGACAAAGAGATACCGGTCAGCGCTAAGATTGGACATTTCTTAAAAGCACAAGATTTATTAAACACCTACAAACCAACATATTAAAAACAATTCATAAACACTAAATATTATAATTCTTATATATGACCAAAAATGTGATAGATTGCTGTAAATTGTCCCATCAATTTACATGTTTGATCAGTAGACTGAATCTTTAATAAAGAAAACCTGAAGAAATGTATCAGAACAGTGTCACCAATAAGTGATTACTCCCAGAGAGATGGCACACAGTTGCTCGTAGTGCAATAATGTTAGTCCAGTAAAGTGATCTTATATAACTGCAGACATGACATGCAAGCACAGGTATAAATATAAATATTCTCCAGAAGAGACCCTATTCATCTGCTATATGTGTACTCAGAAGGTCTGTATTAAGACACTCCTGCCATTTGCAAAGTGTGCAGCGGCCGTATTGTGGAGGGGTCAGGTTCCCAAAGTAAAACTAGTAACATGAAAACACAGGTTGCGCGTCTAATTCAATATATGAAATGTGTGCAAGTGTGTATATAAATGGAGAGGTGCAGCCAAGGACCAAAGTGTGTAACTACAAGGAACAAAAGTGATATAACATAATCTGGGGAGCATGAGCCGCCAGCTGTTGGTCACAGTCAACAAGAATAGTAGAAAGACAACTCACATGTGCCGTGCTCCAGACGCGTCCTCTTCCATCAGTGGTATGGGGGAGTTCACGCTCTCCTAGCAGCTGCAAGTTCATTTAGAAGTCAGGATAGCCGGAAGGAATGGGTGGTATTTAATGGCTGTAATACTCCAAAGGGCAGCAAAACGCAAGTACTTCTTGCCTTTCAATCTTTAAAGTGCCTTAGTGCAAAAATGAAGACCGGTCATATATATTGATTAGAGTCCTTAATTTTCCTTCATGCATTTCATGGTGCTATACTGCCGTTTCATCAGAAGGATTGTAGTTTGGGTGAACGATCACTCTTCCCTTTAAAGGACCTGGCTCCAATCACAAACTTTTCAATCATAAACAAATAAACATTATATCAGAAAGTAAAAAAATCTTAAGGATAAAAATGAATAAAAAAACGATAAACAAGCAAATTGATAGGATATAGCAAAATATATACATGCTACCAGTAATGCATAGGTAGTATAGTATTCAATTAATTATTTTATAAATCATCACTATTATACAGTAGTCCTCTTTACAGTACAAAGACATTGTACACCCCAGTAGTTAAATTACAATTAGTAGCACAAATCCAAATATTTTAACAGATTTATATCAGTATAAAAGATAAAGAAATATGCCACAAGATGTCACTCTTCTCCTAAAACTTTAAACAACTTCATAGATAGTCTTGTGAACAAAGTAATAGTTTGATAATTCAACAGGACAATACATTAGATGAGTCTGAGAGAACTTCAAAACAACAAGAAATAAATAAATAAATATTATAAAGCCAAGGAAAGTTTGTTTTAATAATATTAGATAAAAATAAAAAAGACAAATAAAAAGTAAAGAATCAAAAATAATAAAAATAAATGTAAATATAAATAAATCAGGAGAGAAGGGAGAAAAAAATTTGTATAGAAAAATATATTAATCAATCGCCAAAACCCAAATCTATCATCTCATTGAGGCCTTCTGGATACAAAGAATTTAACATATGTACCCAGAAGGCCTCACGTTTACAAAGGAGCATATATCGATCTCCTTTTATTTTGTTACAGGGATGAGTTCCTATGAAATTACTGGGACACATAATGCCTACAATTCCCATTAATAATATTATGGCGGTGCTCCAGAAACCGCATTTTTAATATGCGTGTAGTGCGGCCCTCTTATTGTAAGCCAAACGTGCAAGATAATAACATAGGAACTCACGCAGCTGACATATTGCCTAATGGGAAAAGTCTCCCCTGTCACTTGAGATTGAAAAGTCGAAACTTTGTGTTGGATAAAGGAACATGTTAGACACCTAGCCCTTCCACATTTATTATAACCCACAATAGGTAACCCCAAAGAACAAACCAAGGATCCCATTAAATTAGAAATCTGATTTTTCTTTCCATTCTTCACAAAAAAAGGATGCTAGAAGTTACTATTCCTTCCATATTGGTCAACATAATGTCTATGATTATCTTATTTTTGCGCACAACCTTCAAAACAGGGAAATTACGGCCCAGCCGGCCTTAATTCTCTGTGCGGCCGTAGCTCTGGATACATCCCAGTGTGCTTAGGTACTAATTCCAGTATTTTTTTTCAAGTATAAATCTCTAGTATTAGAATACAAAATAAATTTTTTCAGCACTGTGATGTTTTTTGAATAAAAGTGTATTTCTCTAAATATTTCTTTTGAATATGAAGAAATTCCAGTAAATAAGCACAGGGGATTATTATGACTCTCTCACCCACAAGATCTCCCCTCTGCATTTAGTACAAGTATGTTATAATTTTCAAAAGGAGCTGTCGGAGCACTATCCATTTATAAAGGTATTAAATTCTTTTCTGACCATATTAGCTGTGCAAATGGACCTTTGCCTCTATCACTGTCTCTGTGAAACATTTTTGATACGTAGATTGCGTATATGCGGTCCAAAAGACCGCATATACTTAATCTACGTATTGATACAATACGTAGATTACGTACAATAGCTACTACGCACGATATTTCAACATTCAAACTGGGTATAAAAAGCTTTCAGCCACCATTTTGATTTGCAGTCTTTAGAAGTGCTTCAGTGGTTTGGTGGTTTCAGCGTATCTACTGGCTGCATTGCTGACTTTTCTTATTGAAAACTTCAGGCTTTGTTTCTGAATCTAATTATGTAAGTAACTACAATAGTTTTTGTCTATGACTCATTCTAGAAATTTAAAAATGTTTCATCCTTACAATATTATAAATGTAAGTGTATATTTAATCACAATAACCAAGGGCTGGATTCAGACCTTGTTAAGTGCATGAACTTAGTTACACCTTGTCTAAACCATGTTGAATTCAGGGGGAGCAAAGATAATTGTATTCTTTGCATGCAGAGATATATATTTAAATTTCTTATATATATATCACTCTCAAAACAAAGTTATGTTTAATGTCCTTAGTCTAAATTCTAGAATCACAATGATAACATGTTGAAGTGTTATACTCTGCTACACAACGCTTTTAAGTGTGTTGTGTATTAAAGTATAGTAATCACTGCAAAAATTAATGTGATGTCAAATTGTATAAAAAAAACATTAGCTTATGCATTGTTAAGTGTCTATATATGCAAATTGCTTAAACATAATTCAAAATTGGGTTGTTTAAATATGTTTTTAAAATCAATTATTATCTACCCTACAAACTTTATTTGCTACAGATAATATATAACATGTAATGAAACTAATGATTACACTATGTAGTAATTTGTATATAAATATGTGTATGTGCACATGGTATGGCCTATATGCAGGCCTAAATATATTCATGTGCTTATAGGCATGTCAGGTCCTTACTAAATGCATTCATTATTGTTAGATATGTAAACTTAATCATTTCATAATTAAATATAAATTGTTGTTTATTGTTGTCAAATATGTATACATACATTACATTAGTAATATAAAAGTTTTTTTTTGTTTGTTTATCCAACATAGTTCGACCATGGCTTCAGTGAGAGATGATGGTGCGGGGCCCTCACAACCTGGTGCACGTCCACCTGCAAAAACAAAGTCAGGCAGAAATATTAGATTCTCTGAGGCTGAAAACGAGGCACTAGTCGAGAGTGTCTTAGCACATTACTCTGAGCTCCTGGGCGAAGATGCGGCATCTACATCTTATGCTAAATAATCTATATTATGGAGCCAAGTTGTGGATGCGGTGAATGCCGTCAGCATGTATAGCAGAGGTGAAAATATGTGCAGGCGGCGTTTTTCCGATATCAAAATTATAGTTAAAAAGAAGATGGAGGCAGAGCGGCGCTATGCTAGGGCAACAGGTGGTGGACCACCTAAAAAAGTTTTCTTTAAACAATATGAGGAGCAAGTTAAATCACTCATTTCTGAGGAGTCCTTGCAGGGAGTGAATGTCCAGGACACGGACGCTCCTCTGGATGTTGGTAATTATATATTGTAATAGAAAGCACTTTATGTAATATTGTTTTACAAAATTTCAGTATTCTATATATATATATATATATATATATATATATATATATATATATATATATATATATATATATATATATATATATATATATATATATATATATATATATATATATATATATATATATATATATATATATATATATATATATATATATATATATATATATATATATATATATATATATATATATATATATATATATATATATATATATATATATATATATATATATATATATATATATATTTAAACTTTAAGTTAACATTAATATATGTAAAAAAATACATTGATCAAAAAAATAAATATTAATTTACCTTTTTTATTTAGCTGGTCCTTCTCAGGAAGTATTGGTTTCTGACGCATTGCCTCCAGTGGCCGTTCAAAGGTCCGACTCAGACGATGATGTCCATGGTGAGTGTAGTGTTTTTGAGGGCATCATGATGAACTTAATGTAACATTCTGAAAAGTAAAAAAGGATAAAAAATACTTATAATTTAAATGTTTATTCTCTACAGATCAAAATCCTGTACTACCTCAACAGGAAGAGATCATGGACATCATTGTTGATGTTGTACAAGAGGAACCTGAACAGGTTGTTGTTCTCAATTTAGAACAAGTCCCAGCTTCACCACAGCTCCTGTCATCACCTCCAGTCCTGTCTTCACCTGATGTCACACACTAACCAAATGTTGGTGACTTCCATGAAGATGTTGCAAACCAGGCAGCTCAACAGAACCCACAGGAGCAGCTTCTGCAACGAATGGCGGATAACTTAGATAGGGGCCAGGAAGTAACAAATATGTTTATGGATAGTCAGCGCTCTGCAATGCGCAGACTAACACGCTCAGTCCTACAGCACCATAATGTAACGTTAATGGGGTTCAATAGGCTCGGTTCTGCTATTGAGCGTCAAAACATAATACTGACACAAATGACCCACGCTATGGAGGATGTTGGCCATGCGATTAGGGAGCTCAGTGTAAATTTGCAACATATTTGTGCTCAAAATGCAGCCCAACATATAGTTTCCAACCAACCTGTCCAAGCTAGTATTTCTTCATCATCCATAGATACTAGTTTGGCTTCGGCACCATCAACTCCAGCCCGAAGTACAACAGTTAGGCGAGGGCCAAGAACAAGGGGAGGCTTAGCAAGACCACAAAGCCCTCTCAGGAAGTCCTGTAGGAGGAAATAACATGTTATTTCAGTTTACATTCTGTGTTATATAATTTCATATGTGTTATTTTTTGAAATTATACAAAAAAATAACCAAAAAATTTAGAAAATCATAAATATGATTACATTTTTTGGGTCAACCAATTGTGTCCTTTCAATTTATCATATTATGTACCAATTTATAGTTTTTAAATTTTGTTTTATTAATATATATATTATCCTATTTAAAAGTTAAAATTACAGAGGATTAATGAGACCTGTTTACACATATCTTTAACTATATATATGCTCTGCACATGTTCAACATTGATAAGGGGAACATCATTTACATACAACAAACTACAATCATGGTTTTTCACAAAACACAGGTGACTATAATTAAAATATAATATGCATGAGCATGTGTTATGGTAAATAAATATATATTATGGTATCATACAAATGAAAACATCATTATCATTTTAAAATACTTAAAAGTAGAAACATATGGCATACTTACATGTGAATCTCCCAGAAATTAAGATGTCCCTAGCTTGCCTCCCACTCACAGTTGAGAACACTTCTCCTGATGTTAGATGGGCTTCTTGCACTGGGTCCTCTACTGTGATAATGTCTGGGGACTGTTGGTTTAAGGCGACATTATGCAGCAGACAACATGCAAGCACAATTTCAGACACCTTAGATGGTGAATACAACAACACGCCACCAGATTTATCCAGGCACCTAAACCTTGTTTTTAACAAACCAAAGGTGCGTTCTATCACTCCTCTAGTAGCAATGTGTGCAGAATTATAATTGCGTTGCCCAGGAGATTGTGGGTTCAAAACTGGAGTCATCAGCCAGGGCCGACATCCATATCCCGAGTCCCCTATTTTTAAACAAACAAATAAATAAGATAAATATACACATAAATAAAAAATGATATCAAAAACAAAAAAATTACTTAATATACTCACCAAGCAGCCATCCCTCTGGCATTTGTCCAGTTTCAAACTTGGTATACAGGGATGACTGCCTCAAGATAGAGGAGTCATGGCTTGACCCAGGGAAGCCGGCAAACACACTCACAATTTTCATATTAGCATCACAGACCACCTGAACATTCATAGAATGGTAATGATGTCTATTGACATAGACATATGCCCGACGTTTAGGTGGCCTCAGCGGTATGTGAGTGCAATCTATAGCACCCAGGACATTGGGAAATCCTGATAGATTGTAGAATGCCAGCTTATGAGCTCGCCATTGAGGGTCCTGACTGGGGAAGCAAATATAGGTCCTAGCCAGTTTCTTCAGTGCACCCAACACACTAGTTAAGTGCCTGGAGAAACTGGTCTGTGAGATCCCTAGCACTCTACCACTGACTGTCTGAAAGGACCCTGTGGCCAAAAAATGGAGAACAGCCATAAATTTACTAAGCCCACACAAAGCATGGCTCCTATGTGTGACAGGCTCCAAATCCTGCTTCACCTGCTCATACAGTGCGAGGATGTTATCTCTATTCAGGCGAAAGAGCTGAACCACCTCACTATCTGTAAGAGTTTGCAGGTCCATCCTAATATGGAAAAGCCGTGGATTCCTAATGATCCGCCTTCTGACCATAACCTCCCCCTGGTCATGGTGGTCCACAGCCTCCTCCTCAACTGCCCTCTGTGGTACTGCCACTAGGGCAGCAGCCACAACAGTATTGTGCATAACACTACTACCTACAAAGAATAGCCCCTCCATAGCCTCTATCCAAAAGCACACAGGTGAATGAGTTAAAGTGCCTTACTTATATAGGCAGCATATTGAATCAATTATTTTAAATGATTATTTATTTTAAAGTAACACCTCCTGAGGTGTGAATTTTCTTAAAATCACCATTAAAAGTAATTGAAACAATATGCTTCCTATATAAGTAATGCATTTATATAGGCAGCATATTGAGTCTATTCATTTGAATGGAGATTTTCATGAAATTTGCATAGGTTTTCCATAGGTGCGATTTGATATCATGCGATTTGGGATTGATTTGGATGCGATTTGTTCAATTCGCCCTTAGTGAATACTGAATTTCCTATACTTAGCATTAGAAAAAATCGGGACCGCGATTTAAATACAAGCGATTTGAAATCAAAGTCAAATCACTTGATTTATGCTTTAGTGAATTTGTGTTCGCGATTTTTTGGCCACAAATCACGCGATTTCACGCGATTTGATCCAAACGTGAACAAGAACGTGGAGTTTAGTAATCCTGGGGGAAACGCAGGATTACCCCAAAAGGAAGTATATGAGGAGGTTTGATGAGAACTCCTACACCTTCTGTGTGCTGCCACCCAAGCAGAGTATGTATCCCTGAATAAAACATTAGACAAGATATGATCGGGTATCCTTGCCCTGGGTAGATGCAGGAGAGCCGCCCACGCATAAGGCTTGATGGTTTCAGATTCTAGAGCCCCACTGGTGAAGTGTTCCTTGTTAAAAATCCAGTATGTAATATATCTAAAAAACGCTCCACAGAGAAATGCATTGATGTCAGGAAAGCCCACCCCGCCCTCTCTGCGAGGCAATTGCATACGTCCTCTAGCTACTCTCGCCCTCTTTTTACTCCACACAAACTGTATAAAGAGGTCCGTGCACCTTTTAATGTCGGATTTGGACATACCCACTGGGAGCATCTGAAGTAAGTACGCTAGTCTTGGGAACAGCACACTCTTAATGAGCGCCACTCTGCCCAATGTTGAAAGCGGTAATGACTGCCATTTTACCACAGTGTAATGCAAAGATTGAATTACCGGACCGTAGTTTGCCTTGTATTACTGAGAGGTATTAGAGGTTACCTGGATACCAAGATATTTGAATTTATTAGTGGCAATTTTAAAAGTCTGGGTAATAATAGGTAGGCTCTGCAAGGTTTTTTTCCCGGAAAGAAATAGAGCTTCGGATTTATTAAAGTTAATTTTGTACCCCGCAAAAGTGCTGAATTCTTGTATAATTTGAATAATAGTGGGAATGGAGGTATCGGGTTTAGATATTAGAAGCAGCATTTCATCTGCAAAGAAAGCTGTTTTTGCCTCAACATTCCCCACCCTGATACCCCGATAATCCGGGGCCTAACGTAGGGCTATTGCCAGCGGCTCAATAGCAATCGCAAAAAGGAGCAGTGAAAGGGGACACCCCTGGCGTGTTCCCCTTTGGATTAAGAAAGCCTCTGATAGGGAGCCATTACCAGCTAATTGTGTGTAAGGGGAAACATAAAGTGATCAAAGTACTTCTATGAAGGCCAGGGGGAAACCAAACTGGGACAGGGACTCCCACAGATGATCCCAAGTGATCATATCGAGCGCCTTTTCGGCGTCAAGGGATAAGATAAGGCGTGGATCTAACTCGAGGTCTGGGGTTTGTTGATGCTCCACATGTTGGATCACCGTGACTTTCCGGATATTAACAACTGAATGGCGGACCATTATGAAGCCTGTCTGGTCAGTATGAATTATGGAAGGTAGAATCACTTTTAATCTTTCAGTGATAATTTTGGTGAATAATTTATAATCAGTGTTTAGAAGGGAGATTGGACGATATGACCCAGGGAGAGGGAGAGTAGGATCCCTGCCCAACTTTGGAATAACCCTGACTATGGCCGAGTTAAAATAGGTGGGGATTAATTTAGAATCTAAAATACTGTTGAAGAATTTTTGTAAGCGGGGGGCAATTTCTTCTATCAGGGTTTTGTAAAAATCGCCGCTAAACCCATCCGGGCCAGGCGACTTCATGGGCTTTAAATTTTTAATCGCATCTTGGACTTCTTTTAGAGAGATTGGGCAAACCAAAAACTGCGAATGATTAGTAGAGATTTTGGGTAAACTCATATCTAGCCAGAACGAGGCCTTATTGTGCACGTTAATCGCCTCTTGCGTGTATAAGTTCTCATAAAAGGTTTTAAGTATGTTCATAATACCTGGGGAATTGTGAACCAGGATCCCTGACGTATCGCTAAGCGCAGCAATAAAAGTGGATTTATTGCTACCCTTAGTAAGGTTGGATAGAAGCTGTCCCGTGCCCCCATTTAAAAATGTTTACATTTTTGTGAGCCAGCGAACGATCTGCCAATCTATTTAATACCGCTTCGAAACGAGTCTTGCAGAGGGCATATTTCTGGGAATGTATGGGTATGGGTGACGCCGAGTACTTTGCGTAGGCATCTGACAGCTCCTGTCTAGCTGACAGGTATTCTGCATCCAATTCCCTCCTATTTTTGGACGTAAAAGATATGATGGTACCTCGAATAACTTTCTTAAAGGTCTGCCATAGGAGTTGAGGCTGATCTAAGTGTAACTTGTTATTCTCTAAAAACTCATGCCAACTAGCCTTCAGCATATTCCTGAATTTTAAGGAGTTCACCAGGTAAGAGGGGAATCTCCAAAGCCGTGGTAGACCCTTGGGGGGCTCCATCTCCAGCTGCGTCCAGACCACCGCGTGATCCGAAATTACTATGGGTTCAATTTCTACTCTGGAGACCAGCCGTAAAAGGTTATCTGGCACAAATAGGTAATCTAATCTGGACAGCGTTTTATGCGCTGCGGAAATACAGGAGTATTTATGTTCGGTGGGATGCCTCACCCTCCACAGATCCACCACTTTTAATTCCTTAGCAAAGTGGATAATACCCAGCCTGTGCTGGCGGGCCGCTCCCCCAGACCGGGATTGTCTATCTATGAGAGGTGAGGCCGTTAGGTTGAAGTCCCCCCCTATAAGAAGCGACTCACCAGAGTGTTTGTATAATAATATCAGGAGAAGGAGCATGAAGGCCTTGTAATAAGTGTTGGGGACATAGACATTAACAATAACAAACCTTTTTCGATTAAGGGTCACCTCCAAAATAAGGTATCTCCCATTTTTGTCCAACAAAAAGCGGCAAGTATAGCCACTCCTCTTGCCTTGGAGGAGTATGGGGCAGCCGCCAGCACATGAAAGCCCTGAGTATTCAATTTGGCCACCTCGTTGCTCAGCAAATGTGTTTCTTGCAATAGAATAACATCGAGGCAGAGTTTCTTTAAATATATGAACATTTTCTTACGCTTTATCGGGGAGTGGATACCCCCAACGTTCCAAGTTCCTAATCTAATGGATGACATAATAGATCAGTAACGCAAGGTTAAGGTAAAGCAGAGCAACCAAGCATGGGCCCTGGACTCGAGGGGGACGAACCGACAATACCATTGGAGCAGCCCACCATGCAGTCAGCAGCAGTATCAAACATATAAGCAAAAAGAAACACACAAACAAGAAACATCCTAACCTAGGGATGCATAAAACAAAACACATCAAACATTTTTTGTAGAAAGAAAAAAGAGAGACAAGTTGCTCTTTCTTAAGCATACGCTCAAATTTGCCTCTTCCAGCATATTAAAGTATTAGGTAGCTAGTCAGTGAGTATTCCTCGCCATGCACTCCCCCACGCTATCCTGTCCCAATAAACCCATACACAGCGTAATCCGGCTAAAATTGCAAGTGCAGTGCAAAAACATAGAAATACAGACGTACAACCTGTTTGTCAGTTAAAGCAGATATTATCAATTGTTATATATAACATGTATATATGACTGGAAAATCTGGGAATAAAGCAGTTAGAAA
The DNA here is from genome assembly GCA_011038615.1 of Limnodynastes dumerilii. Taxonomy (NCBI): domain Eukaryota; kingdom Metazoa; phylum Chordata; class Amphibia; order Anura; family Limnodynastidae; genus Limnodynastes; species Limnodynastes dumerilii. The sequence goes on from WWET01002470.1 coordinate 132,484, forward strand.
ACCAGAAACAAAAAGTTAGTTGGAAATGCTCACAGTGCCTCAGACATGTCACTCGGTGGTGTCTTCTTCCAGGTATGCTTTTGCTGAAGCTGCGTTAGTAAAGTCCTTGTAGGAAGAACCACTAAAGATCCTGAGGCGTGCCGGATACATAAGAGCAAACCAGCGGTCTTTCTGAATAAGCGAGGTACAGACTTCAGTAAATTATTTTCTGGACCTGGACACATCCGCGGAGAAGTCCTGGAAAATCTGCAGCTTATTTCCCTCCCAGGAGATTTCAGGCCGTTTCCTGCTTGCCGTCCAAATGGCTGACTTGTGGGTGAAATTAAGGCATTTGAATATGACAGGGCGAGGGCGTTTGGGAAAATCATCTCTTATGCCCTAAGCGGTGAGCCCGTTCAATTACAATGTCCTTACAACACTCTTGTATGTCTAACATTGCAGGTAAGGTGTGTAGCAGGAAATCCATAAGTTGTGAGGGTTTCGGGCAGGCCAACAATGCGCAGGTTGTTCCTGCGTGACCTGTTTTCAAGGTCGTCCAACTTAGCCCACAGCATTTTATTATCTTTTTCAATTTGTAGCATTCGTGGTTTAATAGATGAGACATCATCAAATAGCTCGCCTGATCTCTGTTCAATGGCATTAACTCTGGTGCTTATCTGCTGTATCTGTTCTCCAAGGTTCTGCAAGGCTTAGCAAGGGTGTCTTAATACAGACATCCTGTGTACACATATAGCAGAAGGATAAGGAATCACCTACAGGTGGTGCCTTGACACTGGGCAGGTGAGCTTAACCCAATATAGCTACATTGTGAACTAAACCTACTAAACCTACATTGTGAACTAAAAATTTTGGTCCTTGGCTGCACCTCTACATTTATATATACACTTGCACACATTTCATAAATTGAAATAGAAGTTTTTTTGTTGCTAGTTTCACTTTGGGAGCTTAACTCCTTCCACAAAATGGCTGCTGCACACTGTTCAAATAGGAAATATACACATAGATGGATAGGGAATCACCTACATGAGGTGTCTTGACGCTGGGCAGGTGAGCTTAACCCAATATAGCTATATTGTGAACTAAACCTCCTTTTTATGTATGTGCTGA
>WWET01002470.1:149813-160086 GCA_011038615.1 Limnodynastes dumerilii
ACACATCTCTGTATATATATATATATATATATATATATATATATATATACAGTTTCCTACAATTTTCATGGTGTTGTAGGTTAGGATTTTCCTTCGGTATTTGTTTTAATTATCCCGTTCTTTTAGATACCAGTGCCATTACTTACACTTCTATTTTACATGTTTATAACAGCACTTTCCACCCAGGATATTATATGAACTTTAATACCGAGAAATGGCCTAACCGCACCTGCGCCATTTAACCTTTTTCTTGCAAATTCAACCTACTTTTTATAATTATAGATCCATAGTCTTCCTGTCACTTACCGCATCCTATGCATTCGCCCTAAACATGATATTTAGCAAAGTTTACCAAAAAGCAGTATTTTGGTTATCATTAAAAAGAATATAAGTTTGCTATAGTTTTATCTTAAAGAGAAACGCACCTCTTTCAAATCCCTTGTTTTAAAACTATTCAAACTATCCCTCCCTGTATTCATATTCCCCATCAATCCCAGAATTTTAACAAGTCCATCTGCAGGATGAACAGCATCTGTACTTCCCCAACAAGGTGGCACTAGCTGCCTTGGCCTAATGTCCATTTGGAAGCCGGTGATGGGTGGTATTAACTTTCCTCAAGTGTTCCACCGTTCCAGACGCCAAATTCTCCGGCTTGAAATGTCTTCCTGCTGGTGGTTTCTCCCGATTTGCTCTTGTTCTATGCACACAGTCCATTTGTCTTTCTCTTTCTTCCAACATCAATTGCTGCTCCCGATCTTGGGTATTTCTGATAACCGGCAGAGTGGTCATGACTATTTTTCTGAAGGTTCTCTTTATTTGCTTGTTCTTGCTGGACTTGCATTTCTTACACATGTATGGGAACAACCAAAGACACAGTTTGATTAGTAAATAGAACATTACTATTACACCTGCAATTTTTGCAATCCATAACAGAATTCCCATAACCCAGCCCCCAACACCGCGGAAGATATTGGCGTGGTTCATCCAGCTAAGATCCCAACCTCCTAGTTCCTTTTCCAACTCCTCAGCTCTTTTCCGAAAATTTGCCTTATTATTTTCTATGTCCTGTACTTTTTCTGAGATTTCCTTTAGAGGGTCGGGGTGGTCAGTCAGGTATGTACAACAAGACTCTCCAAAAAAGGCTGCAGTGTTACGCAATACCCCCCTGACTGAGCTGTGAGGTAATCCAACATAGCCGTGTTGCAAAACCTCTTTTTGCAGTTCCTGTATTTCTCTGCCTACAAACAGAAAGGTTGCTTCTACATCCCTGGTAATGTTGTTTATTAATCCACATAACAAATTAATGGTAGCTGCATTCCTACCGGACAGAGCACCTCCTGCAGAGAAGAAATTTGCTATGATAAATCCTGCTAATTTCCCATCAGGAAGTGAAAGGGTGTCACCTATATCTGCTAGGTCTATTTTTGTACGTGACGATATCTCCCTTCTATGTCGAATGACCCCTTTAGCTTTATGTGTATATAGATCCTGGTAGAGGGCTTTTACTTCTTGATGAGAAGCCACCTGTACTCTAGGTAACACCTTTCCTATGGTGCATGTTCCTTTAGCTCCCCAGGGTAACCATTTGTAAGCGTGTTTACCACAAAACCAATACCAGTCATTACCCAGTAGATGTGGGGTTCCTACCCATTGTTTTCTAAATTCTGACATGAGTTGTGTGCAACTTGTATTTATGCATTGTAAGTAGGTATCATTTATTATGGCCCAATCTATTAATGATCCGTTTTTAGGTGCAGCTCCCAGGTGAGAGATCCTAATTGTCCCACCGTGATTTAAAATCTGCAAAGGTGGGTCTATCTCGTTTACCCTCCTTTCTACTGTAATAGGTTCCTTCTTCTGCCCTTTCCCCAAATTGGATGGTTGCCTGTAAACAGTTTAGACCTCCTACTTCCATATGGGTGGGGTAGAGTTTATCCATCCTAGTATCGCTCTTCCTTCTTTTGGGGTTATAGCTTGGTAGGACTGGTACGAAATCATCCTTACTCTCCCTTAAGGTTAGACAGAAGTCTATATGTCCCCACATTCCGGAGATCAGCAATCTAGGGGGTTTACCTAAATACTTATTTTCATTATCTTTAGAGAAGTTCATGTTCCCTTCTATGAGTTCTCTCATAGTAGCAGGTATGAAAGTTAGTCCTATTCCTTCACCTGATACTGGGGCATGTGTACATATCCAACAATTAGTTTTGTTTAGGGCTGTGGCCACTTTTTGGTGCAGATTTAGGATTATATTATCAGGCTCCCCATCTGGGAGTTTACACCATTCTATGCATCTCTTTTCTGGGGGATCTCCACAATACTCACAGACACATTGGGGAAATGGTGGCATGTGACTACAATCCTTTCTATCATTGTTATCCAAACCTCTAATTTCCCTTTTAGCCCTGCCTGTTCATTTCCCTTTGTTCAATAGTGGGTCTGTCCAGCAATCTGCTTTGCAAATGGTTCTATTATATGTATGAATTTTTTCAGGGCATTGCGTTTTCCAACAATTCTGCACCATATTAAAATACCTTCCCCGACCACTCACTGCGTACTCACATTGTTTGTAACAATTCTTTAAATTCTTTTCCTCACGGCAGTGATTGCAATTACAAATACATTGTGAATATTTTCCCTTGTCCTTACACTCTGCCATATGATGTGGGGAAGTACTCCCAAATATCTCCAGAACTATTATTGCGAAAATGATAAGGTAAAGAATGCTACTCCCCTTCATTTTCCACTCGAATCGATGTTTTCTTGCAATGCGATGCATGAACCCAGGAGTCTTTTCCCTTCAGCTTAACCGAGGTTGGAGTCGTCAGCAGGACCTGGTGTGGACCCGTATATCTTGGTTCCAGAGGACCTCTGACGTGTTTCTTTAGGTAGACCCAATCACCGATTTGGAGATGGTGAGGCTCTGTGTCACCTAAATTGGGGAGAGAAGAAGACACTTGCTCGTGTACTTTAGTTAGGTGGTCTTTTAGGTGTTTAATATAAGCAGTCATATTACCATGCTTGTGTTGTAACTCTTGTGGGAAATAACACCCTGTCTTAGGTTTCTCACCAAAGAGTATCTCATAAGGAGAGTAACCTGTTTCTTTTCCAGGGGTGGTCCTGACTGCAAATAGTGCCAAGGGTAAACACTCCAACCACCCTTTCCCTGTTTCTACCATAGCTTTTTGAATTTTTAATTTTAGAGTCCCATTTAGCCTTTCCACCCTCCCACTAGCCTGAGGTCTGTAGGGGGTGTGGAATGCCTGAGATATTCCTAGATCTTGCATAATGTGTTGCATTATTTCTCCTGTGAAATGTGCACCTCTGTCTGACTATGACTTCTGGCACCCCATACCTGCACACCACTTCTGCTAAAATCTTTTTAGCCGTGCTTACTGCATTTGCTGTTGTAACTGGCCAAGCTTCTGGCCACCTGCTGAATACATCTGTACATACTAAGACATACACATATTTGCCACTTTTTGACATTTGCATGTAATCTATTTGAAGTCTTTGGAAAGGAAAATATGCTCTGGGTACATGACCCATGTTTGTTCGCGTTCTCCTACCAGGATTGTTTTCTGCACATACCCAACACTGATCACAAAAAGTCTTTGCTGCCACATAAAAACCTGGAGCTATCCAATGTTCTTGAACTTGAGCAGTCATCTGTCCTTTTCCTTTGTGGTCAGGTCCATGTGCTACCTGTATCATTGGGGCGAAGAGTGCTCTGGGTAAACATAAGAGTTTGTCCTTTTTCCACATGCCGGTGAAAGATTCCTGTGCTCCCATGTGCTCCCTGTGCTGTCCATGACTTCTTTTCCTCATCGCTTGCTTGCTTCTGCATGTCCACCAAAAGTTTTATTTCCATAGTGGATTTGTCCTCTGTCTCAACCACATAAGCTGTTTGCTTGTTCTCTTTTAGTGCAGCTTTCTTTGCTTGCTTGTCCGCCAGTGCATTTTCTTGTTCCTCCTCTGAGTTACCTTTAGTATGGGCTTTGACTTTCAAAATTGCCATGCTTTTCGGTAGTAGAAATGCTCTGGTAAGTCTCTGGATCAGATTTCCATTCTTGATCGGTTTTCCTGTTGATGTCAGAAAATTCCTTACAGTCTGTGCTTCTGCTATTTAGAGTGCGCGTATCAGCGCCATTAGTTCAGCTGCTTGTGCAGAAGTGCCTGGGGGGAGTGGTTCTGCTTCAATGACATCATAGAGTGAAACAATGGCATATCCTGCATGCCTTTTTCCATCCACGTAGTAACGATCCATCAGTAAAAAATGAAAAATCCAGGTTAATTATGGGTTTAGCTGACAGGTTCCATTCAGGTTTTACCTCTTTGTCCATTAGTTCCACACAGTCATCCTCTTCCCCTTGGTCCAGGTCCTGCCACTTTTCCTCAGTGCTGCTGTCATCAGTATCTTCTGTCTCACTTTTCCCTTCTTTTGGACCGTCAGGTCCACACTCAAACGGAAGTAGAGTAGCTGGGTTGAGAACTGTGCATCTTTTGACAGTGACGTTACTTGCACTGAGGAGGGCCACTTCATATTTGGTGAGTCTGGCAGTGGAGAGATGTCTGGTGGACACTTGGGGAAGAATTTCCATAACAGCATGTGGTACTTGGATGATGAGTGGGTGATCCAACACCACATCAGCACACTTATCCTTTAGTACTGCTGCAGCTGCTACTGATTTCACACAAGTTAGTGATCCTTTTATGACTCCATCTAGTGGTGTGGAGTAGTATGCAATAGGTCTCTGCTTTCCTCCATGCTCTTGAGTTAAGACTCCAAGGGCGTGGTTCTGCTGCTCATGGCAGAAAAGAGAAAAAGGCTTGTCATAGTCTGGTAAACCTAAAGCTGGTGCTGAGCAGATAGCTTGTTTGATGTCTGTTACTGCTTGTTGTCTTTCAGCCTTTGCTTCCAGTGTCTGAGGTGCTTCTTGCTTTGTGGCATCATACAGTGGTTGCATTAACAGAGAGGCACCCAGCACCCATTCTCTCGCATAGCCTGTAAGTCCAATAAAGGCCCGAAATTGTGACACAGTCTTTGGCATAGGAGCTTTCATAATGGCTTTAGTCCTGTCTGCATCTCTAAAAGCACCATGCACCAAAAACCATGCTGCTTTTGAAGAGATACTGTTCAACAGGGTATGTGGGTTAGGGACAATAGGTGTAGGTATTACCAGTCTTTTGTTTATCTCTCTTAAATCATGAATCAGCCTGTAATGGACTGTGGTGTCGCCCTCTAGTGGCCGTTTCTTCACAGGGAACAAAGGCGAGTTGTAAGGTGATTTGCACTTACGTATTATTCCTTTGTTTTCCAGATCCTTGACCGGTACAGTGAGAGCGTCCTTTTGTTGTAAGTTGAGTGGATACTGTTTTACAGAGACAGGCACTGTGTTTGGCTTTAATTGTAGGCTTACCGGTTGTACCTTTAATAAGCCCACATCAGTCTTTCCTGTAGCCCACAGTTTGTCTGGGATTCCCAAATCTGTCCATGATTCTGGGTCAGGGTCGTCTTCTTCTTCATCTGCTTCAGTGACAGAAAAATACAAAAATGCTCCTGCAGCTTGAGTACATTGATTATCAGTGAGGGGTGTGGAGAAAACAATCCCTTCTTTTGTATACACTATACTAGCTTGTAGTTTTTGCAATATGTCTGCCCCTAACAAATTTACTGGACAATTGGGGGATATTAAGAATTCTACCGGAATCTGTTCAGGGTGATTCTCTATATACACTGGTAATTTCTTTGTTTTTCTCAGCACTACTGATTGCCCCGTTAGGCCTCTAGCTGAAATACTGCCTGGGGACACAAAATGTTTTGGCACCTCTTCCTCCTTTAACAAAGATTGGCTCGCCCCTGTGTCTATCAAACAAGACACTTCCTTCCCCCATGGTAATTTGGCTGTTACAAATTTGCTTACTTTTCCTAATTGATCTGGGGTGGAAGAGGCATAGATAGGGGTGCCGGTGTCTCATTGGGTGGCAGGGGTAGTCCCTGCATTGTACCCACCTTGTCCCTGACCTGTGAATTTGTTATCAGAACCTTTCTTTGCCTTCCACTGCGGACAGTCACGCCTGACATGCCCTTGTGCCCCACATTCAAAACACACTCCACTTTTGGCATCCATCCACCTTCGCCTAGGCTGATTCTGGCTTCTATTCCCAGATCCCTTCTGTTGACAAGGTTTTCTGTTCCCACTTTCCTGAACCAGAAACACCTTCCTATCTCTCCTTTCATTTCTATCGTTTTCCTGCTCTTCCAGTCCCTCTAGAATCTCCAATATTTGATTTAGGGGTGTAGTTTTGTGGGCTGGGCAGGTTTTAATTAAAGTTTCTCTTAGACTGGGTTTTATTCCCTCAATGAGTTTGTACTTTAATATTCTCTGACCTGTCCCCTTCTCTGGATCCAAGGTCTCACTCCTGACATAATTGGTCAATTCATGTAAATATTGTCTGATGGGTTTGGTTCCCTGTGGTCCTACATCTTCTGGATATTTATCTCTTCTCTTGGCTGCCCACTTAGCTAATCTCCGTAGTAGTTGAATACCACTAGCTTCAGTAACTCTATCATCGCCCTTTACTGGGTCATCAAATGACTGATAGCCATCCCCTCCAGCTGCATCCGCTGGGCCTGTTATTATTTCATGAAAGTCTCCAGGCAGCAACTTGTTTCTACATATAGCTGCTATGTCTAACCAACACCCCCTGTCTAATTCCTGCATAGTCTCCAAATACTGGCTAAACTGGCCTGGATTTTTATAGGGGTCAGGACTTTCTTTCAAAATCACATTCATTTCCATCACAGTGAAGGGTACATGGTAGGGTTGTTTTACAAATGTACCATCATTTTGGTTCATCTGCCATGTATCCCTAACTAGGGCCATGACAATATCTATGTCCTCTTGTTCTCTTAAACCTGTCTTGTTATAATCCTGCAGGTTCCTTACCTCCCGACTGCATGCTGCTACCTTACATACTGGACAATAGTCTCCTTCATAATAGGTTGTTTCACAAACTTTACAACAATGCATTGTCTTATTCTTGTCATCTGAACTTGTAGATATACTGGTTGTCTGTGTTTTAATGTCTGGGGTCAGATATCTTTCCTTTTGTTTTGTCAAGTCAGGTTATTTTGCTGTCACGTCATGTGTCACAATTGTTTCCCTTCTTGAGACTACTCCCTGTACTGTTGGTCAATATTTTGGGGTGGGGCACTGACCTGTTGTTGTGGTCTATGGTCATTATCATTATAAGGTGGAGGTCGCCCCATAATGCATCCCAGTTGGTGGTCATTTTCCTGTCTCTGCCTTTCTTCTTCTTCTAACTGTTCTATGTCCTCACTCATTACTATCCACATATGGACCAAATCCTCATGCCTTTTTCTTTTTATCCAGGAGTTGTAATTTGACCTGAAATCTCTCCATTTTTTTTTAATCAAACTGCCCATTTTCTGTAAATCCTCCTTTCTTGAGAACCTCGTCTATTCCCTTTACTGCTTTTTTCCCAAACCTATCTCTCATCCTTTCTATAGGATTAGGTTTTTGGGTAACAGTTTTCGACACTGAGCCTCCCATTTTCTCGTACGGGTCTCTGGCTCACTTATTTGTGTCTAGTGCCGACGTCTCGGTCACTACTCCAACCAGGGAATATCCAAAGAATATTTACAATTTTCTATGATATACCTTTCTATATATTCAAAGGTGTTTAAACACGGGTAGAATAAATCAGGTGCCCCAACGTTTGTTTCAGTTAATTCTAGGATCTCTAATGATACCCCTAAATCTGCTGTGACAGGTAAATGACAACCAACTCTCAGTATGCCTTTTATTTCAAAGTCAACAACACCTCTATATCCGTTAGTCTGTGTAAAATTAAAAGTGTCCGGTCCACCCTGAATTATTTCCTCAGTTTTAATGTATATTATGTCTCTATTTGAGGGGCCACATACAAACCAAGTAGTAACAAATCTACAACATGGACATCCTAATACTGAAGTCATTTAAAAATGCATATGTTCACCTCTGTCACAGTCTTTAATTATTTGGTCCACTATATATTCATAATGTATAGAATGTGGACAAAAGAATCTCTCAGATTATCTGTTATTGTTCTAAAACTTTGACCTTTCCTTCAATACACAATATCCATGATATCCTGTTGTCAAAATTCCCCTTATTTTCCTCCTAACATGACCCCATACTTTCTCAACATGACCTTCAGTTTTTACAAAACCAAATTCTTTCTCATCAGTTTTACCTATGAATATTATATTACATGGGTTTGTCCCCCAGACATACCACTTTAAACCACCATTACAACATCTACAACCATAAGGACTGTCTATATCACAACAATCACTGTCACTTTAAATTTCTATCTCATTTGCCATAAACACTACTTACAAATCATAATGAGACATGTATCTTAACATTGATTTTCTGATATCTTCAGCAAAATGATATATGAAAATTAGACTGAAAATTACAAATAATCTGACTACACAAATTACAAATATGTGATATTCAATATCATTCATAATATAGCAATTCTATATGACACTTAAACAGATAGCGTTCAGAGAGACGTTGAACAAATTAAAGAGACATACCATCTGACAGACAAATTCCAAGTTTTTATAAGCAAAATATTGCTTACCGTACGGTTTTTATAATGTCCTTGGAAGTTGTCAGCCAGGTTTGGTTCCAGATGTCCCTGAAATCGGTTTCCTGTCCTCCCGGGGGTTCGGCACCAAGAAATGTTGGGGTTATCCCGCCCTTGATCCTTCAGTCTGATTGGGATCTCACAAACAATCTTTGTTTAAGTAGTCATATCAATATCTGAAAAAAAAAGAAGTGGTTAAGATAGCCGGCGAGAGAAAGGACACAAACTCATTGGTTGTATCAATGAAGCATTCTCATATTGAATAGTAAAAGCGTTGGTAGCGTAATTCTAACCAATCATAGCAATAGTATAATGAGTAGGTAGCGTAACTTGGACCAATCATAGCAATAGCCCATTAATGACGTACTAGGTACTTTCTACTTGCCACAAAAACATGTTTATAACAGCACTTTCCACCCAGGATATTATATGAACTTTAATACCGAGAAATGGCCTAACCGCACCTGCGTCATTTAACCTTTTTCTTGCAAATTTAACCTACTTTTTATAATTATAGATCCATAGTCTTCCTGTCGCTTACCACATCCTATGCATTCACCCTAGACATGATATTTAGCAAAGTTTACCAAAAAGCAGTATTTTGGTTATCATTAAAAAGAATATAAGTTTGCTATAGTTTTATCTTAAAGAGAAATGCACCTCTTTCAATGTCCTTGTTTGAAAAGTTATATAGGCAAGAGAGTGCACATGCTTAAGGAGAGGATCGCACTGCATAGCGTGCTTTTACCTATGTGGATGGCAAAACGCCTCCAGTAGCTAGGCATTTTGTTAATGTGAAACATTATTTGAGAGATCTCAAATGTATGCCTTTGGTACAAGTTCCCCCACTGACACGAGGAGGGGATAGAAATGTATTGCTCCTTCGTAAAGATGCAAAACTAATATACCTCTTTGATACATTGGCCCCTAGAGGCCTTAATGAAGAATTGAACTTATCGTGCCTCCTATGACAATTTAATTAGCCAGAATGTATTTTAATACTTTATTTTTTGTTTTAGGTTAGGATCACTGATGAAATCCCCCTGTGTTCCAATAGTGTGTCTGTTTGAGCCTAGCGACGTCCCCTCTGTGATCTCAGCTGTCTACTGCTATAGCAGATGGATGACGTTGTTTGGCGCCGGTGGATGACGTGTCTGCAACGCGCCCAGCATCCCACCCTTTGGTGGAGTCCCGGATGTGATCCCAGCTGATTTTGTGTGAGTAATTGATGGTATTTAATGCTTTGGATTTTACTTTACAGCACACGCGGCTCTTTGACCCCTGACGACAGCACAAGCACGCCGAAACAGCTGTCGGGCTAAAATGGACAGGTTTACCTATTGTAATATCACTGTCTACTCTATGGACAATTTTACTGGATATCATGATTTTTTTTTAAACTGTGCTTTATTTATGGATACCAGGATTGATATACATACCATGGAGACCTCAATGCTATGGCTGCATACTATGCACTTTCACTGTTTATAACACATGCACTTTTTATGCACTATGCACTTTTTGTGATCTCATATATAAAATATTTGCTTGATACTTTAAACATCTTGTTGTTGGTGTGCTGACTTTGGATTTCTATCCTTGCGAGTTA
>WWET01002470.1:174676-186060 GCA_011038615.1 Limnodynastes dumerilii
CACCAGCAGTTGGCAGAAGTTTTGTATCAGTATTTTGTGTTAATTCATAACTCTGGGCTTTTCACATTGAATACATAAATGTACTGGAGAAACAGAGAGGTTGCATGGCAGACCAAATGTGAACTGTTATTGTAGTAGGTCAATCGGGCCTTTAGCGGAATGTACATAATTACTTCTGTCATATTATAACCGATCATGTCTACTGTGCTGTATGGTGCCAATCGGGCTGTATTGGACTGTATTTCCTGTATTTCCTGCTTATGTTTTCCTCCTGCACTAGTATTTAAACAAGAAAAACAAAACAAACCAAAGTAAAGGCTACATGAGTAGCTGTAACAGTATGTATGTTTATTGTGAAAATCCAATTAGCTGTAACAGTATGTATGTTTATTGTGAAAATCCAATAAAGAGTATTAAAAAAATAAATAAAATAGAACTGAAACAAACCTACAAACAAACTCTTGGACTAGCTTCTTTGCAGTAAAAGCAGCAGTGTTGGATGCGGCTGGATAAGCTACTACCCAGTGGGAAAACATGTCAACACATACCAGAACGTACTTTAAATTTATACAGGGTGGTAACAGCATAAAATCAATTTGTATTACCTGGAAAGGATCCTCTGTTAGTGGAATATGAGATAGTTCTACAGGAATAGACTAACCAACATTTTTCTTTAGGCATATAAGACATGATTTAACCTTCTTATCTGCCATTCCAGAAAATCCTGGTGCACACCAGTACGATCTTACCAGCCTGCTCATAATTCCCCTCCCTAAATGGGTCAGACCATGTGCTGCTTCAGTTAGGGCAGGGAGATACACCCTGGGAGCCACCGGCTTCCCTTATCCATCCTTCCAAAGCTCTGTGGGCTCCTGTTCACATCCCTTCACCTTCCAGATGGCCTTTTCCTGTGGGGAACACAATTGCTGCATTTCTATTAATCTTTGCATGGACAATGATTCAAACACCATCAATTGATCAAAATTTTCCAATGGTACAAATGCAGCTGCTCTCTTTGCAGCCTCATCCGCCCTTTTGGTTACCTAGTAATACCATGTCAGTCGTGTGTGTGTGCTTTGCATTTGATAATTGCAACCTGTTTTGGCAGTTGTATGGCTTCTAACAGTCCTTTTATGTGTATGTTACAGGTGTCCCAGCTGCTGTCATAAAGTTTCTGAGTCTCCACAGGGCTCCAAAATCGTGTACTACACCGAAAGCATACCTTGAATCTGTATAGATATTGGCAATTTTTCCTTCTGACAATTCACATGCCCTTCTCAAAGCTACAAGTTCTGCTAGCTGTGCTGAGTGAGGTGGTCCTAGGGGTTCAGCTTCTACTATACCTTCGTTGTCTACCACAGCATAACCAGTACACAATTCACCTGTGTCAGTCTGTCTGTGACAACTCCCATCCGTGTAAAAAAATCACATCTGCACCATCTATTGGGGTGTCACATATATCAGGTCTTGCAGTAAAGGTTTGATTTAGATAGTCCATACAATCATCAGTGCCTGTTTGTCTGCTAAATTCAGTCATTTCCAGATCCCCGTCCACCCTTTGTGCATCATGAGGCTCATACGGTAAATACGAAGCTGGATTTAGCATATTACACCGTTTAATTGTGATATTAGCAGGTGCCATAAGCACTAGTTCCCATCTTGTAAACCGTGCAAAGGAGACATGTCTAGTCTGAGCAGAATTCAACAGGGCAGATACAGCATGTGGTACATGGACAGTCAAATCATGGCCTAATACTACATTTTACTGACTAGTAGAGCGGCAGCCACCACTGCTCTGAGACAAGTCGGGAGTGATTTAGCTACAGTGTCTAGCTGGGCACTGTAGTATGCCACTGGCCTGTTAGCATCTCTGTGTTTCTGTGTCAAGACTCCTGCTGCACAACCAACAGCTTCTGTGCAATATAGATCAAAAGGTTTAGTATAGTCAGGGATTCCAAGGGCTTGAGCTGACATTAAACCTTCCTTTAAATTCTTAAAGACTTGCTCTGACTCCTCTGTGTGTATTACATGGTCAGGTTTAGAAGCAGAGATTAGCTCCTGTAATGCTAGCGCTAGAGAACCCAGGAATCCAATTCCTGCAGTATCCACATGCTCCTATAAATGGATGAACTTGCTGTTGGTTCTGCGGTAGTGTCATCTCCTGTATTGCTTTGATTCTGTCCTCTGTCAGATGTCGTAACCCTTTGGTGAGGCAGTGTCCCAAGTACTCGACTTTTGTCTGACATGGCTGCAACTTCTCTTTAGATACATTGTGTCCTGTTCATGCGAGATGAAACAATAACTCTTTAGTATCACATAATGATGCCTCAAAAGATTCAGAACATAACAACAAATCATCTACATGCTGTATCAAGATCGACCCATTAGTGGGTTGAAAACATTGCAAACAATCATGCAAAGCCTATGAAAAGATATTTGGGGCAACCGTGTGTGTACAAGTGTATTGTACCCCTCTAAATGAAAATGCAAAAAGGTACTGGCAGTCAGGGTGTAGCGGAATGGAGAAAAATGCAGAACACAAATCAATAACGGTAAAATGAGTAGAGGTCGCAGGAATTTGACAGCTGGATTAGGCACTACAGGGAACTGCCTCTCAGCAACCTTATTAACACCTCTAAAATCATGCATGAGTCTATAACCCCTCCCCCCGGCCTTCTTGACCTCTGAAATCATGCATGAGTCTATAACCCCTCCCCCCGGCCTTCTTGACCGGGAATATGGGACTATTTGCCACACTAGAGGTGCAAATCAGGATCCCTTGCTGTAACAACTGTTCCATGACAGGAAGTACACCTATTTCTACCTCAGGTTTCAATGGATACTGGGGTATTTTTGGCGCTTGCCTACCACTTTTTAGTGTTACCATGACTACATGATACCATGATACATTAGCCATTAATCCGGTGTCTTGGCCATGCTTGGTCCACAGGGGACTTGGTAAGTGTAACAACATTTCCTCTATCTGTGCTGGGAACTGCATTTTACCAGGGGAAAGAACCATTAACTTAGGAGGAGCCTCTAACATGTCCTGAACTTCCTGTGCATAGGACCCTGGAATATCCAAGAATACATCATCAGGAGTACAATAAGTCACACAACCCATCGTACACAGCAGGTTGGAGCTGATGCTGCAAGGAGAAAAGAATGTTTAGTGTGCAAGGGACCAATAATGGCTTCCGCAGGTGTCGTTAGAGGATACTGTTGCACCTCCCCTCCTACTGCGCATATGGTTTTCCTGGTTAAGGGTAAATCAAGAGGAGAAGTTAGTACAGATCTGGCCACCCCTGTGTCCACAAGAAAGGTTTGATTAATGCCTGCGATATTGACCTCTACATTAGGCTCTTCATTTGGGCCGCTAATCAATCCTATCTGCATGAGATCACAGGTATGATCTGATCCTCATTGGTTTTATGGACCAGTTGCCTGATCCCTCCTGGCATGAGAGATGGCATGTTTCACTCCCCTGTTGTGGTTTCCAGTAATCATTGCTATAGCCTGAAAGATTTCTTACACTCTGAAAACTTATGTCCAATCTTCCCACACCTATAACATTTGAACGTATATTGTCTCCTTTGATTAGTCAGGTCGTTATATGTCTTTTGTGAATGCGTGTGTGTCTGAGGTTGTAGGGCTTGTATGCCTCTCCTTCTTTTTAACCACATTTCTCTCATGAGATACTGCTAATGATCTTATTTTAATAAACGCACCGCGCATGCGCCTGGTGACAACTTCTGGTAGTAAAACACTGATTCGGGCGTCCGTATACTTTGTGCTTTTACCGACGAAGGGGCGTGTTTATATTATGAAGTTCGTATGGACGCTGGTGTTAAGGAATATAGGCGGGGGGAGCCATTTCAATTGTACAGTATGGGTGTGCTAAGCGTCGTTCATACACAATGACGTACGGATGGCCGCGGGAACGAACAAAAGTTAGGGTAGGGTTTGCTGAGCGTATGGATGCTAAACTAGGTACGAGCAAGGGGAGTGCCTATTGCCGTAAATCGGTGGTACATTCAGCGATAATATGCTACGCACACCAGCGTAGGTCTGGATCAGGCCCATCAACACTGAGACTGCTAGCTCCCTATGATGTGGATTGACCCTAATATCTTCAATACCCGTATATTTTATCATGTCTACAAGAGCCCGCTGAATAAAATCATCTACACTTTCATTGTTATTTTGCTTTATGGTAAAAGCCTTTGACATTCTACATGTACAGGGAATTTTACACCTAGTTGTTTACAGATATTACTAATGTTAGTTTGATTGTCGGCATCAGTTAGAGGTTTGTCTTCTTCTATTTGGCAGACTTTAAAGAAGTCTGTGAGATCAGTGCTAGAAGGCAGACAAGCTCTAAGCAACACACACCAATCTTTATTCGTGGGATCATTTCCCAAATCCCTAATATATTTCTGGCACTTAGCCAAATCCTTAGTAGTGTTAGGGAATTCCGCTATCATGTTACGCAGTTCTCACCTAGACCATGGAGTGTACCTTGTAACAGTTTGCACAGGTACAACCCCCTCAGGATTAGCATTTCCAGTGGGCACGCTTAGTGTGCGCATTGGGTACATCCGTTCACATCCTAAACAGTTTCTATGTTTACCTTTAGTGTCTACACATCTAGAATCTTTACTTGTGGTTGACCTAGTTAAATGTGCTGGGGATCCATCTACAAAAAGGTTTGTAGATTGAGGGTGTTCTCTAGTAAATGCATGGGCAGGTGGCGCTATAACTGTGGGTGAAGCGTGTGTATTTACGGGGAAAGAAATATCATTCTCTTGCATTACAGGAGATGCGGCCGCAGCTTGAAGTGTGACTAAGTGAACAGCTGCAGCAGGTGTTGCTGGGACTGCCACTGTAGCAGCATGTGTCCCAGCACTGGGCCTAGTGCGGTTATAACAACATTATTAGCAGTAAAGTTATAGGAAGAAATGTTATCATTATCAGGACAAACAGTATGAAAACATGAATCATCCTTACTGGGGAAGTGCTTGCAAGGGTTTCGCGTTCACAAGTTTTGCATAAACACACTTCACACTTGCGGTTGCGCGCGCCGGAGGCTTTTTCACGTCATTCTTTACCCTCGTGTTGCCACAATACCAAACTTTTTATATACTTTTTCCGCTTCTTATGCGATTTCACTTTACAAATTTGGATACTCACATTATTTAAAATGTTCTTGTCAAAACTACCAAAGCTTGGAAATCTTCCCTCACATGAACTGGTTAACCTAGACCAGTCTTTGCAATACTTCGTTGCAACAACACCATATTTCCTATCCATTACACACAAAGCCGACCCAAGCGGCATATCTGGTCTATCCACGATACATGATCCACTACTCACCATGACCTGATTGACCCTGCTGTCTGCCCCATCTCGAGATAATCCGTTACCCATATTAAAACCATCTTCATGTAGGATGTATCAAACAAGCTTACACGTACTTATGCAAGTGAAACAATTCACCAAAATGTCTAATATCACAGCGTACAACTCAATGTAAATATCCGCTATCAGAGCGCATCAAAAACAGCGTTATCTTTTTTTCACTGCGAGAATCACTAAATACCAACTACAGATTTCTCAATAGCCCGTCAGCAGAGCGAAAACCCCTTCACACTAGCTCACAAACTAGATGCTAATAAGGCACAGGAATACCTTATCCAATTCATGGGAGGTATACACAACTTCTAAAACAGTTTCAACGGACACTGTGCCCACCTAACCTAAATCAATCCAACAACGTATTTCAAAGTACAGTAGTTTACAGTGTCCAACTCATGAATACTACAAGGAAAATAAAATGTCTTAGCGTGTGGCAACAATAAAGTAAATATACGTGTTTGCGCTATAAATGCGATCACAAATGTACCGATACAACCAGCGCTTAAGATTAACCCTGACTAGACTAGCATGCAATTGCGAACTCACCCACAACGTCCCAAATTCACAGTTTGTTTCCCACCTGCACTATGCAGAATTCGATCAACTGACAGAAAGCATTAAATATTAGCAAATAAAAATATCACATTTACTTACCATACCATCCACCCTTTGTCAGTGGAGCGAATTCTGCGTGCACTGGGAAAAAACTTTAGCTCACCAAATTGTTGAATCAGTGTACCCCAAAAGTACACAGTGCGGCAGTACGCAATTGTACGCAAAAAAAACTGAAATTACCAACAGAGTCGAAGATGCAATCCAACCCACAAAAGTGTGTTTTATCTTAGCAGGGAAAGATTTAACCAAAAGTGTAAGAGTTAACCAAAAGTGTAGGTTTCCTGATACAGCAGCGCGACAAGTCACTGGCAAGACGTCTTACAAAGACTGAGGTCCAACGCTCAGGCAGAGTGCTTTTTAACAGTAAGGATCAAAGGGGTAACCAATTGCTGGTTGATTGGAGAGATCTCACGACCATCCTGGATCCTTAGCTCGTCATTGGTCTCAGGGTCTTCTATTGTTCTTACTTCCTAGGTTCATCAGCATAATTGGGGATACGCATATATAACATCAAAACTTATTAATGCTCATAACTTTAGATCGCTTTATGCAATCGTTTGGCAGAAAATATAATCTCTAATACGACATCATATTCTACGCTACAAGTCTAAACACAAACAATAATTATGACAATCATTCGACAATCGGCGGCAATTAGCTGAATGAACCATCTGCGAATATAAAACACAGTTTTAATAAATAGAAACACGTACAGTCATTAAACATAAACAAGTTCTGTATGAAAATCTGTAAGTCAGTATGTTTATTTAAGTGTAAAATCGAATGTTAGAAAAGTCCACGAAAATACGGACGCTCACTCCTATGCACGCACATTGTTGCGTAAAAGTGCGTTCACGTTTTCCCGAACTTTTCCTCGGTTCTTGGTTCTCAGTCCTTGCAAAGATTATTTATTAATTTGAGATTAATAGCGATGTTTTTAACTAGGTTTCGACGGTGGGTCCCCGTAGCGAACGGCTGAAATGGCTGGGATATCGATTGAGGCATAGCAATTGATCCCCAGAGCACCGTACACAGTGCTACGAAAGGTAAGGCTTCCGTATTCCCATACCATAACCCTAAGTTTCCCCACTCTCTAACCCTTACCCTAAGTCCCTCCTACAGCAGCCTAACCCTAAGTACCCCCTCCAGCAGCCTAACCCTAAGTACCCCCTCCAGCAGCCTAACCCTAAGTACCCTTTCCTCACAGTTTAACCCTAAGTCCCCAGAGAGGGCTACTCACCTCTCCGGTGGTCTGGTCCTACAGGGGCGCTGTTTTCCAAAAATGAATGGGTGAGTATGCGAATCGCATACTCACCCATTCATAAAAAAAAAAATCTGCAGTGTTACACATTCATGTGTAACATCGCATCAGGGACTCGCAACGAAAATCATCATACACTTTATACCCTAAAAGAACATACAGTTTTAATCCAATTTAATGATGAATGGTCATGGGCTTTTTTTTTTTTTGTTCTAAACTATATATTTCCTTTCACATTTAGGTCAGGGCTCTGACTTGATCACTTGAGAACATTCATCTCACTAATTTGTTTTCTTGGTGGCATGTTACAGATCATTTTTGTGCTGGAAGATGAACTACCTGTTCACCTTCATCTGTTTAGCAGAGCACTGAAGGTTTGGCAGCTTCCATCTTCCCTTTAATTCTGGTCAATTGTGCCATCCCTGCTGAAGGGATACAGCTACACAACTTGATGCAATCACCATGATTCGCAATAGGTAAGGGGCCAGATTTACTAAGCTGCTGGTTTGAAAAAGTGGAGGTGTTGCCCATAGCAACCAATCAGATTCTAACTCTCACTTTCTTATTACATACTTGACAATGTCAGCTAGAATCTGATTGGTTGCTATGGGCAACATCTCCACTTTTTCAAACCCACAGCTTAGTAAATCTGGCCCAAGGTGTGTTTTGGGTGGTGTGCTGTTGTTGGTTACCATTATCATGTTGATTTTTTCTGACCATACAACCTTTTGCTGCATAGTAAGAAAGGCTTTGTGTAAAGCTTGTATGATGTTGGTCACCAGTGCAATCAAGAGTAATTTGGTCCGCAGTACTGCAACCTAATGGACCCCCTGCATGGAGCCTAGTACATTTGGACCTTTTACCTGCTTCCCAACAACACTACTACCTAACATTACACAAAATAGTGCTCCCAGTACCTGAAAAGCCCTACAGTAAATATTTCAGTACCACAGGGTTCCATTTTTTTTAAATGGCTCACAGTAACACACCAAGCACCCAAACCCCTTTTCATTTACTTTAGTCCTATTTTTTTTTTTTTTTTTTATAACAATGACAGGAAGATCCTTACTGCTGCTGACTTTCTGTGCTGCAGACTGCATCACATGCAGACCCTGATTAAAGGCTAAACATTTCTAAGTTTGCAGGTCTCAAAAGACTGATGGTGTAATTATCTCACAAGAGACCTGATTCAGAGTTGCGAAAATCCGTGAAAATCACATGGATATGCAGCGTTTTTCTACACCAGCGAATGCAAAAAAGGAAGTCGTATTGCTGGCGGAGTTTAGTGTAGTGTGTTCCACAATATTTAAATGAGAAAAGGTGAGTTTTTCTAATTTAAATATTCTGTGCAGGGGAGAAAAGGTGAGTTTTTCTAATTTAAATATTCTGTGCAGGGCAGTCCCAACGCTAATGACAGTGTCACTGTCATTGGGGTATATTTATACCCTTTGCACAGTGTCTGAAATAACGTTCTCACAATATTTTAGACACTGTGCAAGGGTATAAATATATATAGTGACACTGGGGTAGATCCTGAACAACGTTTGCAGTACGTTTGTTCGCGTAGCGAATTTTCGCGTACGTAAATTCGCTACGCTACCCTTAACACACCCCCTGCACGGACGTATTTTGTGAAAATACGCTACCCAAACCCTACCTTAACTTTTCCATACGTAACACAATACGTCCGCTAACGGGCGTACAGACTACGCGAACGTACGCAGCTTAGCACGCCCATACTGTACACTTTAAATCCCCCCCCCCCGCCTACTTCACGTAATTCGCACGTAATCTTCGCAAACGTAATTTTGGCACGCCCACACGTAATTACATACGTTCGCAATACGTGAATTCTCCTTACGGTAGAAAATACGCTACGCGAATTAGCGTATTGTCTGCGGTGCGCATGCGCAGCGAATGTGCGTATTTTCTGCGGTGCGCATGCGCAGTTCGCTCAAAACTGCGAATTTACGTGTATACCACACGTAAATTCGCAGAAAAACGTAGAGCAGGATCTGCCCCACTGTCATTAGCGTCGGGATGTCCTTCTTGCAGGACATTGTTTGCGTTGTGTCATAAGGGTTTTTTTATTTTGGCAAAGACACCCCCCCAGGATTAAAAGCTTACAAGACTGGACCACAACAGAGCAGGTAAGTACGTAATAAAATATTTTTTTATTGTACATTGGGCCATTTTTTCACATTTTGACATGGAGGACAGTATAGTTTTCGGCAATTATTCTGGTGGCACTTGTACATATTTATTATGTGTGTCGCTATGTTTTATTTATTATGCTGGTGTCATTTGTACATATTTTTTTGGGGTGTCGCTATGTTTGATTGATTATGCTGGTGGCATTTGTATATATTTGAGGGGACGCAATGTTTTATTGATTATGCTGGTGGCATTTTGGAATATATATTTTGAGGGGCCACAATGTTTTATTGATTATTCTGGTGGCATTTTATAATATATATTTTGAGGGGACGCAATGTTTTATTGATTATGCTGGTGGCATTTTGGAATATATATTTTGAGGGGACGCAATGTTTTATTGATTACGCTGGTGGCATTTTGGAATATATATTTTGAGGGGACGCAATGTTTTATTGATTATGCTGGTGGCATTCTGGAATATATATTTTGAGGGGACGCAATGTTTTATTGACTATGATGGTGGCATATGGAAATATATATTTTAGGGGACGCTATGTTATCTTTATTATACTGGGGGCAATTTTTACAGCTCAGCGGGACCTGGCTGGCAGGGCATGCTGATGCTTGTGGTTCTCCAAGTGCCAGAATGCCCTGGCATCCATGGGCATGCTGATGCTTGTAGTTCTACAAGCATCAGCATGCTTTGTCATTCATGGACATGCTTTCACTTGCAGTTCTACTTGCGGCAGCATGCCCTGTTGGGCAGTACTTTATTTATTTATTTACATAGGTTGCGGTGGCGGGGCAGGCAGGGGAAGGGGTTAATTTTTTACTATATTTACAAAAAAAACCCTGTTTTTTGGGGGGGTTAGCCATATGGCCAATTCAGAGCGGATGTGCCTTGCGCATCCGCATATAACTCTGAAGCAGCTCCTACGTGCTTTTCAGAGTGGGCAATAGGATGCACAAATGTGCATCCTTGAATAGCCCGTATTTAAATTAGCTTGCACGATTCTGCCTCGCGCGCACACGGAACTCTGAATCAGCTCCAAGGCCTTAACTCTGTGGCACCATTCACACAGAAACAGAAAGAAACAGGAAAAAGATTTAAAAAGGCAACAGCGGATTCATCAGTCTAGGTTTCTAGGCAAGCCCACCTCTTGGCAACCATGGACCAATCTAACAGGGTTGCCGACTCTCCCGGAATATTCGGGAGACTCCCGAAATTTGGGCAGGTCTCCCAGTATCACGGAAAAGCTGGCAAAGCTCCCGCAAGCCCCACCAGCCATCAATTATTTCTGTAATCCTTAGCGTTACTAGAGAGGTGCGGAGTGATTGAAGGGGGTGGGGCTTAATGGCACAATTTGCATAAGTAGCATAATTAAGCCCCGCCCCTTGTAGAAACCCATGGCTTCCCTCTGGGTTCTCCCGGAGGGAAGCTCTGAAAAGTCGGCAACCCTGCAATCTAAACCTTATCTAGGTTAAGTATTGGTGGTGATATAAACTTTAACTTCTTAATAATTCTTTGGATGGTACTTACAGAGGAGAGACTTATTATAACCCTTTGTCTAACTTGTGTTCAACTTAATTAGATAACCCTTTTGAAAGCAGCTTTCCAGCCCTGGTGAATTCTTTACCTTAACACGCTCTATTAGTAGAGCTATTGTAACGAAACAGACGATTAATCAAAGAAAATACAATTGATGTGAGTTGGTGATCAATTAATCTGCTCTGAAAGGTCATCAAACTTTAGAAAATGTATAATGATACTCTAAGGGTATGAATATATATATATAAATATATATCTGCTAAACGTACTATTCTGAGTTGCGTGTTTTTATGGGAAAAAAAAGCAGTCGGAGCATTAATTGCATGGCATGGTTGTTTTTGTTTTTTTTTTATTCAAAAATTAGCCTCTTTACCTCTTTCCCCCACT
>WWET01002470.1:192859-220642 GCA_011038615.1 Limnodynastes dumerilii
CAGGAATGGCAAACTGACAAGGATGCTATACTTGGCGCCAAATGAAAGGCAGAAGCTCTATTTAACAGATGTGCTGGCCAATGAGAGACAGCAGGGATCCTGCTGAGTGGAGATGTGTCCTAGTAACTAGGAAGCGGCCAGGACACATCACCACAGGAAGGAGGGGCACATCACAGCCGGAGGCAAGCAGCAGTGGAGAAGCATCCTGGTAGCTAGGAGACAGCCAGGACGCATCTCCAGGGAGAAGGGGCATGGCAGCCAGAGGAGAGGCATGAAGCAGGGTTACACACCACCGCAGCGTGTAACAAATGCATCTAAATTATAATATTGAGAGAATATTAAACATATATTTTATTCTAGATATGCCTATGTCTGTGTCACCCAACTGATAGGATTACATCAATTTGTCATGAACAAATATCTCACCCTCTTGTTAAAACCTGTTAGTGCAATCCCATTTGTTTTGCACCCTTGCATCCACCGAGAAGAATGTGCAAATCAAGCTTGACATTCCAGGCAAACCATTAACTTGCAAGAGGTGGTCTGGCATGATAATGCAAAATGATAAACCACCCAAGACAAAGAAAGAATACAAATGTAATAACACTACACAAGTGTAAAACTGTATAAAATGTGACTACTTTTGGATAGAGAGTAGTACATCCTGAACCAGTATCATGGGTGTATCAATTTGTGGTTTGAGCTTATTATTTAATATTACCTAATCTTTGTCTTTCTTTCTTCTTTTATTGCTGTTATAATTTCTTTTAATTGTAATGTTTGATTACATTTGTATTGTGATCTTAATGTATGTTCATTTATTTTCACTTTAACAAGGTGCTGTCAGATAAACCGCTGTAATGGATCTAGGCAACAACTCCAAAGTTTTGGTCACAATGTCAACCTGGCGTCTGGGATCTCTCAAGCCCTGTTTTACACCCAGGGGAAAAAATATAAAATAAAACTATTCCATCTTTGTAACCATATTATAACTTTTAAAATGAAGATAGAAATAACATTTAAGCAATTATTTAGACTTTAGGGGCCAGATTTACTAAGGTTGCGGGTTTGAAAAAGTGGAGATGTTGCCAATAGCAACCAATCAGATTCTAGATGACATTCTCTAGTATGTAATAGTTAAATGAGATCTAGAATCTGATTGGTTGCTATGGGCAGTGGCGGATTGGCAATAGGCCTTACCGGGAAGTTTCCTGGTAAGCCGGTACCCTCATGAGGCCGCCTGGAGGCTGCTTCATCAGCACATCTTTTTTTTTTTATGACAGTAGATCCAGGGCCGGCGCTATCATTAGGCGATCTTAGGCGATCTTAAGCGCCGGGCCCGGGGAGGTGGGAAAAGCAGCCCCCCGCCTCCATTTACCTGCGTTAACTCTGCTGCTGCGCTGCGGTGAGTAAAGTGGGTGATGGATAGATGAGGCTCCGTCACCCCATTTACTCACCTCAGCGCCGCAGTCAGAGGCGTAACTAACGTGGGTTTTGTAGGGCTCGTGCCCCAGGTTCCGATGGCGCCCAGCTGATGTGGGCGCAATCGGAGCCTTAGGGCATGAGTCCTACTAAACACCACTGTTTCCACAGCGGGTGCCAGGCATCATAGCGGTGGTGCGTGCGGTAACTCCAGACGCCGACGCGACCTTGAGGTCACGTCAGCATCTGTATTCACCGCACGCACCACCTTACAATGAAGAGAGCGCGCCGAGGAGGTGAGCGAGGAGAGGGTAAGTGAACTGCAATTGGGCTGCACTAAGGACTGAAACTATGATGGGGCTGCACTAAGGACTAAAACAATATTATAGCGATGCACTTAGGACTGAAACTGTGTTATGGGGGTGCACTAAGAACTGAAACTATGATGGGGCTGCACTAAGGACTAAAACTATATGATAGGGGTGCACTAAGGACTAAAACTAAATTTTGGGTGTGTACTAAGGAATGAAACTATTATGGGGGTGCACTAAGGACTGAAAATGTATTATGGGGATGCACTAAGGACTGAAACTATATCATGGGAGCGCACTAAGGACTGAAACTATGATGGGGTTGCACTAAGGACTAAAACTATATTACGGGGGTACACTAAGGACTAAAACTATATTATGGGGGTTCACTAAGGACTGAAACCATATTATGGGGTGCACTAAGCACTGAAACTATATGATGGGAGTACCATATCTAATTAAAACTGGGGAGAGGGGCCTGTAATATCTAACTAAAACTTGGGAGGGGGGCCTGCAATACCTAATTAAAATTGTTTGGGGAGGGGGAGCTGCCTGAATGGGGCATAGAGGACTGAAGGGGAATATGAAGAGGACATAGAGGCCTGAAGGGAACATATGAAGGGGGCATAGAGGCCTGAAGGGGATATGAAGGGGCGCATATAAAGACAGGAGAGGGGGGAGTCAGGCCAAACTTTGACTAGGGTGCCAAGGGACCTAGCACCGGCCCTGTTAAACACATGTCTGCAGATATTTGTAACTAATTCTTTGACTTTTATTTTAAATATAGAAGATCATAATTAGTCACTGGGTAATGGCTAGAGTGCCAGGCCATGTTTTGTTTTTTGTGCAAATTCCCCATGCTTTGGGCACCTGCAGTATAAATTGCCTTACAAACTGATCTGAAGCAACCTCTATCTTGGAAGGGTGTTTTAAAGCGTGTCTGGGATAGCAGCTGCGAGGGGGTGTTGTCTCAGAGTGGCTGTTTTGGAGACTTGGGGACCTCTGCAAGAGAAGCCTTGTAGCCCCTACGCGTTTTGCCTTACCCCCCTGACGAATCTTCGTCAGGGGATAAGGTGGGACCAAAGGAGGGGTAATTTATAGTGACTGACTTTTAACCCTTTCAGGTCAAAGTTCTTATAATGTCAGTAACCAACACCTAAGGGAAAACACCTCAGGATGGTAATTCAAAGTATTTGGTTCATTTATACAAATAACAGTAAACAGTTACTCCTAAGTGCAATAATACATCGAATAAGAACACAATAATATTAGTACAAACAAATACAAGAATGTATAGAAATAAATATAAATAAATTAATCAATTATATAACACAAATTAGGCCTAATCTATAACCATTCATAAGTTACAATATTGCCCATTTATAAGAACATGCTAAAAAATATATCTAAGAATATATTTAAAAAAAATATATATATATATATAAGAATATATCAAAAAAATTCTTATATTTAATATGTAATACATTGTATGCTACTACCTATTAAAACTGAATTAAACTTTTTACTAAATTACTTTTAATCTAAAAAGATTGTTGAGGACACATTAAAGACAGTTTAAATCTGCTAAATTGGGACTACATATAGACATACCTTGTCTGTAAGGATAGATTAAAAAAAGTAATAATAAAATATATGCATTTTTATATATTACTACCTAGATAAAGCATCAAATTGGGAAAAACTGCAGATTCCTATGCATTAACTATTTCAAGAAAGGAACAATATCAAAACCCTCATTAAGCCCCGCTGGGTTGAGGGTACCCAACGTGAGAATCCAAAATGTCTCACGTACTGCCAATTTGTTTTCCCTATCACCTCCACGTTTATCCTGAGGAATCCACTCCACAGCTTTAACTTTTAAATTCTCAGGATTAGAGTTGTGGTGGCTTAAAAAATGTCGGGGGACACTATGGTTGGTGACTTTGTTTTTAATATTTCGAAAATGCTCCAACATTCTGATCTTAAATGGTCTTTTGGTCTTCCCGACATATTTTAAGCCACAGCTGCATTCCAGCAAATAGACGACATGCGTATGTCTATATTTAGCGGATTTAAACTGCCCTTAATGTTCGATGTATTATTGCACCTAGGAGTAACTGTTTACTGTTATTTGTATAACTGAATCAAATATTTTGAATTACCCTCCTGAGGCGTTCTCCCTTAGGTGTTGTTACTGACATTATAAGAACTTTGACCTGAAAGGGTTAAAAGTCAGTCACTATAAATTACCCCTCCTTTGGTCCCACCTTATCCCCCTGACGAAGTCCGTGATTCGGATGAAACGCGTAGGGGCGGGGCTAACCTGAACCTCCCACAGTTCCAGTGTTCCTTCTGCTTGCCAGCCGAATTGAAGGAGTCTGTCTTGACGGAGACCGCCTACAACATCCTGCTACCATCCCTAACGGCGAGCGGCGAGTACTAAGTGTTACACGTGTTATGCTGATTTTATATTTTTGATGTGGTACGTTGCTAGATCAGTGGATCGGCTAAATTAAAAAGGTTAATTACACTATGAAGCGCCCCTGTTCCCTTCCTTTGTTTTCCTAGATTGTGGAAAGGACTAAAGACCCTGACCAAATACCTGAACAGTGGAAGCAGCGGCCGCATTAAAAAGCGGCATAGTGTCTGAAAAACTTTGTTTCTACAAATCCTGAGTCTAACAATTGATTGACACATTGTGCGCGCTCTTGTTTTGCTTTCACTAAACATTGTATCTTTCTTAAGAGCAGTAGCATGTGTTTTGTTACAATTTGTATTGCTGTAGAGTGGTGTGTATCGCAATGCAGTTCAGATCTTCGGATTTAAATAAGCAGCGTTTAATGTTACTTGAACAACGCTTTACAGAAACTATTGTACCAGATCTTAATATGGAGAGCAATAACGCAGAATTGGTTACAACTAATGATGTGAATGTTTAAAAAAATCTTTTGAATGGTTTGGAAAAATCACTGATAAAAGAGACCAAACTATTCTGGGAGATAGAAACATTACAGAAGTACATTGACTGTGAGAGGATCCCGAGGGGTCTTAGGATCACTAAGAATCCTGCTTGCTATATAGATAATGCTTCCTTTCTGAATGATTGGAATGCACAATTTGATTTGTGCTCTTTAGCACTCCTAAAACTCCTAGTCAAAAATAAAAAAGTTGAACAAGAATGCAATCAAAATAAACTGGCAGATTTAGAAGCTAATTTAAAAGATTTTATT
Organism: Limnodynastes dumerilii; assembly: GCA_011038615.1. NCBI lineage: Eukaryota > Metazoa > Chordata > Amphibia > Anura > Limnodynastidae > Limnodynastes > Limnodynastes dumerilii. The sequence goes on from WWET01002470.1 coordinate 197,823, forward strand.
AATGATCAAAATTTTTTAGAACAAAAATTGAGGAGAGAAAGTTTCAAAAATAGAGGATAAAATAATAGAAGTAAAAATAGATAAATTTAATAGAGATAGAATGGACTACATTAATGATAGGGTAAGAGGTTGGGATAAAGACATAAAAAATACCCGGACCCATCCACCAAACAAAATTCAAGTTCAAAACAAAAAGAACAAAAATAAAAATACTAACCATCCTACTAAAGTAGGTGTCACTAATAATCTTCCCAATACCACCAAAATGAGACATAATAATCAAGTTTCCCAGAGAAATCAAAATAAAAATGATTGGAATCAAGTTACTTACAAAAAATGGAATGGTGCAAAAAAGAGACCCACCCCCCTTACAAAAGATCCCTTGACATTGGCAAATAAGTTTGAACTACTGTCTAAGGAGAATAACAACTTAGACGTAGAAACGACTTTAGAACCACAACCCTCAACATCCTCAGCACAATGTCCCCCCTCTGACCATGGGTCTCCTTTTTTAGAGAGAGGACAAGTGAGGAATACATTGGATCACATGTCCCAGGGGAGACAGAAAGGCCAACGGAAAAGGACTTTAAGTTCAGAAGGGGAAAACGAGGAAAAGGAAGAAAAAACAAAAAGACCAGACAGGAAAAGGGTGATGATCCCATAAGTGGGATCTTCAATTTATCTTCATTGGCACTAACACCGCCTGATATAAGTCTGTTAAGGAAGGGTCTTAGTTTTGCCCCAACAGCACCACCAAACAAATTCGAATTAATAATAGATCTAACAAAATTTACAAGAAACTTGACCCTCAAACGACACTATCTCCGACAAAACTCTAAGTTAGATATAGAGAAGGAGAAAGATAAAGGCTCTGGCTTGAGACCAAAATCAAAATTTTATCCAGTGGAGTCTAGAGGTCCTTATGTAGAATTATTTGCGGAATTAGTCAGAGAAGATTTTGAGAATTTAAATTTTACTCAAGACAGTAAGGTAAACCTGACAAAAAATGAGAGAATTGCTCTCAAGAAATTTACTGATAATTCTGAGCTTGTAATCAAACAAGCAGATAAGGGAGGAGGTGTGGTTTTAATGGATAGGTCACATTATGAGAGAATAACAAGGAGTCTCTTGGATGATACAACCTCATACAAAAAGTTAGATAAAGATCCCACTAATGACTTTATTCTGATATTGGAAACTCTACTAAATAGAGGCCTTGTAGAATTATGTATATCCAAACAGGAATATGATTAATAATATGTTAAATAAAACCCCAAGGGTAGCAACCTTCTATACCCTACCTAAGATCCACAAGGACAGATCCAATCCCCCAGGACGTCCTATCGTCTCGGGGATTGGATCTGTCACCTCTAGGATCTCAGAATATGTAGATTCCTATATAAAAAAGTATGTTTGGAATTTGGAATCATACCTTAAAGATTCTACACAGGTGCTCCAACTGTTTGAGGACTTAGAGTGGAAATCCACTTATAATTTTTGCTCTATAGATGTGAAAGCCCTCTACACCTCCATCCCCCATGATAAGGGGTTGGAGGTCCTGAGAGAAATACTATCATTGGACTCTGAACTCTCCGATGCAAGGGTAAAATTCATTCTAGATTGTGCAGAGTTTGTACTTAAGAGCAATTATTTCCTCTTTCTGGATGACTATTATCTCCAGATCACCGGGACGGCGATGGGCACGATTTTCGCTCCCAGTTTCGCCAACCTCTATATGGGGAACTGGGAGCGTGAGTGTGTCCAGAACCGTTTCGGTGATTGGCCATTAAAATTATACAAAAGATATATTGAAGACCTGCTTCTTATTTGGGAGGGGGATCATCAATCCTTTAATGCCTTTGTGTCGGAGTTAAATCAGAACCAATATGGGTTGGAATTTACGGCACAATTTGGAGGTCATACTATAGATTTCTTAGATCTGACTCTGACTGCAGCTGTTGAGCCAGATAAAACAGTAGACACTAGAATATTCTTCAAACCAGTGGACTCAAACAGTTATTTAGAGTACCATAGCTGTCATCATAGCAAGTGGAAACAGAATATTCCGTTTTCACAGTTCTCAAGACTGAGGAGGAATTGCTCCTCAATAGAGATTTTTGATGAATTGTCAAATATATATGTTTCCAGATTCCAAGAACGCCATTATCCACGAAATCTCATTGCAAATAGTCTAGATACATCTAAGGATATTTATTCATCTAAACAGTGGATTGGTTACATCTAAGGACATTTATTACTATCTCCTTGATTATCAACAATATTTCTACACTATGGACTATGTCTTTGAATGCACAAATTTAAGTCATTTTTTCCACTGTGATCTGTACTACAAAGGAATGGAGGATTTTTGGCTCAATGTTTGATTATGACTGAGGAGAGTTCATCATACCATGGACCCATGCACTGATTATGCTGCTGTTTTTATGATGCACTAAATGTTTTAGTTTTTTTGTTTTTCTGTTTGCTACCACTATTTGCTCTCTCTAAGGCGATATTTGGAGATCGCAATGTTCTAAAAAGAAGATTGCTTTGCTACATTGAAACTATGGTGTGCTGACTTGGTCTAGTGTTAGACTAAACTTGGAATTACTGCATGACAGTCGAGCACCATACCTTTATTGGCTGTGAATATAATATGGTGTGCACCTAGGCCTAAGGCCAGAAACTTGCTCTGTACATTAGTGGACTTGTTTGTCCTAATTAGGTAGCACCCAACAAATTTTTGACTCTTAATCTTTTGTGATTTTCTCTAAAGATTTTTGTATTTAAAACCACCTTTAGCCTAAACTCAAAATGGCAGAAGGTTTGGTGGAATGTGGTACTAAGAGCTATACTCAAGAAGAGATCTCCAATATACTTTTTACTGACACTGAGGCACTAGCCTTTGATAAAGACTCAGCTAGCGATATTTAATATGATACATTGAAATTGAAAAAGCGTTTAATTGAGTTACAACTACATGGATTAATGCTATCACAATACTACAAGGACCAACTTATACCGAGAGGCTTTAGGATAAAAAAATCAACCAACCATTGGAAGAAATGACCCGGTATTCTGTAAGAAGTGGTGTTAAATTTTAAATAAATGTTCAATGGATCTCCTCATTCTAGTGATTGAACGGGTTAATAACGACATCAGTAAAGTCAAAACAGAAATTGACACGTTGGAAAGAGAGAAGTCTAGTATTCTAACTATGGACAAGTCAGAAGACTGGCACACCAAAATAAAAAATTCTTTACAACGTTTTGAGGCTGATCTCCTCTCTTTTAAAAAACAAAAATATAGAACAATTAAGGATGACTATCGTGAAGGTATATAGCTGGACATTAAATAATATTCAACGTCAAAAACGTTTTGTCCCCAGATTTCAGAAGTCCAGGATTCAAGATAAATCTTTTACAGATTTGGACTCAGCCACTTCTCAGAGTGATTCTGAAAGTGACACCAAAGAAAAAAATATAAAGAAGAATTTTTTAGGAAAGATCAACACTCGGAGCCACAAAAAGAAAGATTTACAAAGCGCCCCAGACGGGGTGGACGGAGACATAAGCACTCAAATGTTAACCAACCGCAAGAGATAGTCATCTTTAATTTATCATCTTATTCCCCAAATCCAGCAGAATTGAATGTCTTGAGTAAAGGGTTGTCTTTTGTCACTACCCATAGACCTGACACCTTTGACCTAGAAGTTGAGCTTTTTCGTTTTAAAAGGCAATTAAAACTTAAAGATTACTTTAGAAATGATAGCAGTGAAGAGAAAACTATATTACCCTTCAGGAAGAGATCAACGTTTGATCTGGAATTATACATTACACAATTTAATTTACAAAAATGGAGTGATTTCGAATCCCTCATTTAGACCACAGGGGGCCAGAGTATTGAGGGTGATAATCCAATAAGACTCACGCTGTAACAGTTTTTTATCCCTGTTGCCCACTCTGGTATCTTTAGGGACCCATTCAATGCCTTTAATTCATGAATTAATGAATTGTGCACTTGCGTGAAATGCCTAGAAAGGCTATGGTTGGCAAATTTATGATGTATATTCCTAAGATGTTCTAGGATTCTAAGCTTCAGCATCTGCTTGGTCTTCCCAATGTACCTCAAACCACACCCACACTCAATCAAGTAGATGACATAAGTTGTCTGACAATTAATAAGGTCTTTAATTTTATAAATTTTATCTTTAGTGTGGTTTGTAAAGGTCTTTCGCTCCGGGTGGCAATAGGCGCACACTTTGCACCTATTACAGGGAAAAAATTCCACAGTTTTAGGAAAAGCATAATTGGAGTTGGGTGATAGAGGTTTGAGGTAGCTAGGGTAGCTAGCATAGACTTGAGATTTTTGGCCCGCCTAAATCTAATTACCGGTTGTTCTGGTAAAATCGAACCCAAATTCCATTTTAAGGACCGGCCAATGTCTATTAAAAATGTTTCTAATGCTGGAGCTTTCAGAACTAAACATCGTAAAAAAAGCTCCAACCTCATCTTTTGGAGTAGTATCTTTAGGCTGATACTCCAATAAATTAGGACGATCCCTAGTCCTAGCCTTTTTATATCCCTCTTCTATAATTCCTTTAGGATATCCTCTCTCCAGAAATTTTTCCTCAAAAAGGGACGCCTGAGTATCGAAAGCCTCAAGGGTGGAACAGTTACGTCTCAGTCTAATAAACTGAGAATAGGGGATGTTGGATACCCATTTTTTGTGATGACAGCTATTAAACTGGAGGTAACTGTTCGCATCCGTACTCTTAACAAATGTAGAGGCAGTTAGTTTCTTGTCAGGGGCCGTGGGTGCCTTGATCAAGAGGTCAAGGTAATCCAGGATATTCCCCCCGAATTTAGAGGTAAACTTCAGACCGTATTGGTTATGATTAAGATTATTCGCAAAGGACTCAAACTCAGTTTGTGAGCCACTCCATACAATTATCAGGTCGTCTATGTATCTTCCATACATTTTCAACGGGGATTGCGGGATGATGATAGACAGCGTACCATTGTCTATGCTAGTATTGTGTGAGCAGGACCTTTTAAATAAATGTTATTTCACCATATAGGCGCCCCCTTCTTTTTTCTTCTACATTTGTCCTAGGTCTGGTTCAAGAAGCCAGCACACTTAAGGGGAAGACACGGTCCGCATAGGATCTGGTGCATAACTGTATATTGCAAGACTCTTGGGACTTTATGGACTCTACTATTTACATTGGCTTGGGCAAGTGAGCGCACCTTACCTGTTCTATATATTGTTTTTCTTGTTTCAAAGGTTGCAGCCCGGTGTTTTTGAATCTGGCTAATATAGCTATTCTCAATTACCTTCCAAACAAAATGTTATTTAGAGATCCTAACCTTGCTGACACTAGAACAGCTCAGTGTTTGAAATTGTTTGATAATAACCCTGTTGTCCCAGAGGTAAATTCAGCAACACCAGATCTCAATGAGATCTATGATGATATGCATATTTTAGAAAAAACTCTTATACAAGAATCGAAACAGTTTTGGGAAATATACACATTTGAACAGTACTTACAGCATGCTAGAATTCCTAGGGGACTTAGGATAAAAAAAGCCCCTGCATGCAGTAATGTTGGGAATGAATTTGTTACGAATGGTATAAATTGATTGATGCTTGCTCATGTGACCTCATGAGACTTCTTATCCATGAGAAGAAATCACAACTTAAACAAACAGGACAAGTATTAGCCAATCTAAGTACTAAACTACAGAACAAAAGTGAAGACAGTGAATTTATTAAATTAAAGGAAGCTATGGAAAATAGAGTCGCAAAAGTGGAGAATAATATCATGCTTACGAAAGCCGACAAATTTAAGAGGAATAAAAATGATTACGCCACAGGACAAATTAGGGAGTGGGGTACTAAAAATAAGAAAAACACACCTAACCTAAAGGCACAATATAAGACCAAACATCCTAAGAAAGGCGGTCCCTCTAGGAATCAGAATGGTGAAGCTACATCCCGTATTAATTTTAATACTCGTACTAATACTCCTAAAAAATCTACACAAAAAATAAAAAACTTACAAAATGTCCATAAAGAAGAACAATGGACTAAAGTTCCCCCCAGAAACGGCTCAGGAACACCTAAAGTACCAACTACAGCTTCAACAGCTATTAAAAATAAAAGGACAGTACTACTAACTAATCGGTTTGAGGCTTTAACGTAAACGAATGAGCAAAAGGGGAATTTAGAACCACTTCCTAGCACTTCAGGTACACTTACACTCCCACGGGTGCATTTTTTAGGGACAGCTCAGGGAGGGGAGAACTTACCTGCCTCCCCGAATCAAGGGAAACAGCTAAAAAGACTATTAGATGTAGTCGGGGAAAACGAACCAAAAAATGCAAAAAAGAGGCCAACCGTCTAGAAAATGGAATTTTTTACCTTTCTGATGTGGTTCTAGAAGCTTCAGACTATAGACTTTTACAAAAAGGTTTATCCTTTGCCCCCACCTGCCCCCCCAATTTCTTCGATCTAACTATCGATTTATCTAAATACATGAGAACTTTAACTTTAAAGAGACATTTTGAGAAGAAAAAAATGAAATTAGTCTCTGAACAAGAACCTTCTAGTTCTCATGAAGCAGATTACATTCGCAACACCAGCAGTTTAAAGCCTAAGTCTAGGTACTATCCCGTGGAGTCGAGGGGCAGCTATGTCGACTTATTCTCAGAATTAGTGAATAAGGATATTGGTAGTCTCAATTTTGGGCCACCACAGACTAGAAATAACATGAATAAAAGAGACAAAGCAGCCTCAAATAAATTAACAAGAAACAAGAACCTAATTATTAAACAGGCTGGCTAGGTACTATGGAGTTGAGGGGCAGCTATGTCGACTTATTCTCAGAATTAGTGAATAAGGATATTGGTAGTCTCAATTTTGGGCCACCACAGACTAGAAATAACATGAATAAAAGAGACGAGACAGCCTCAAATAAATTAAATTAATAAGAAGTCTCATGAGGTCACATGAGCAAGCATCAATCAATTTATACCATTCGTAACAAATTCATTCCCAACATTACTGCATGCAGGGGCTTTTTTTATCCTAAGTCCCCTAGGAATTCTAGCATGCTGTAAGTACTGTTCAAATGTGTATATTTCCCAAAACTGTTTCGATTCTTGTATAAGAGTTTTTTCTAAAATATGCATATCATCATAGATCTCATTGAGATCTGGTGTTGCTGAATTTACCTCTGGGACAACAGGGTTATTATCAAACAATTTCAAACACTGAGCTGTTCTAGTGTCAGCAAGGTTAGGATCTCTAAATAACATTTTGTTTGGAAGGTAATTGAGAATAGCTATATTAGCCAGATTCAAAAACACCGGGCTGCAACCTTTGAAACAAGAAAAACAATATATAGAACAGGTAAGGTGCGCTCACTTGCCCAAGCCAATGTAAATAGTAGAGTCCATAAAGTCCCAAGAGTCTTGCAATATACAGTTATGCACCAGATCCTATGCGGACCGTGTCTTCCCCTTAAGTGTGCTGGCTTCTTGAACCAGACCTAGGACAAATGTAGAAGAAAAAAGAAGGGGGCGCCTATATGGTGAAATAACATTTATTTAAAAGGTCCTGCTCACACAATACTAGCATAGACAATGGTACGCTGTCTATCATCATCCCGCAATCCCCGTTGAAAATGTATGGAAGATACATAGACGACCTGATAATTGTATGGAGTGGCTCACAAACTGAGTTTGAGTCCCTTGCGAATAATCTTAATCATAACCAATTCGGTCTGAAGTTTACCTCTAAGTTTGGGGGGGATACCCTGGATTACCTTGACCTCTTAATCAAGGCACCCATGGCCCCTGACAAGAAACTAACTACCTCTACATTTGTTAAGAGTATGGACGCGAACAGTTACCTCCAGTTTAATAGCTGTCATCACAAAAAATGGGTATCCAACATCCCCTATTCTCAGTTTATTAGACTGAGACGTAACTGTTCCACCCTTGAGGCTTTCGATACTCAGGCGTCCCTTTTTGAGGAAATATTTCTGGAGAGAGGATATCCTAAAGGAATTATAGAAGAGGGATATAAAAAGGCTAGGTCTAGGGATCGCCCTAATTTATTGGAGTATCAGCCTAAAGATACTACTCCAAAAGATGAGGTTGGAGATTTTTTTACGACGTTTAGTTCTGAAAGCTCCGGCATTAGAAACATTTTTAATAGACATTGGCCGGTCCTTAAAATGGACCCAATTTTGGGTTCGATTTTACCAGAACAACCGGTAATTAGATTTAGGCGGGCCAAAAATCTCAAGTCTATGGTTTCCCCTAGCTACCTCAAACCTCTATCACCCAACTCCAATTATGCTTTTCCTAAAACTGTGGGATTTTTTCCCTGTAATAGGTGCAAAGTGTGCGCCTATTGCCACCCGGAGCGAAAGACCTTTACAAACCACACTAAAGATAAAATTTATAAAATTAAAGACCTTATTAATTGTCAGACAACTTATGTCATCTACTTGATTGAGTGTGGGTGTGGTTTGAGGTACATTGGGAAGACCAAGCGGATGCTGAAGCTTAGAATCCTAGAACATCTTAGGAATATACATCATAAATTTGCCAACCATAGCCTTTCTAGGCATTTCACGCAAGTGCACAATTCATGCACAGATTCTCTTAGAATTAAAGGCATTGAATGGGTCCCTAAAGATACCAGAGGGGGCGACAGGGATAAAAAAAACTGTTAAAGCATGAGTCCGATTATCACCCTCAATACTCTGGCCCCCTGTGGTCTAAATGAGGGATTCGAAATCACTCCATTTTTGTAAATTAAATTGTGTAATGTATAATTCCAGAACCTGTATCAGCTTGGTCTCCCCTTGTGCCTCACTGTGCCCTAAATATGGTTTATTAAGATTGCTACTTGTCTTGATAATTATTTCTGCGCTGATTTTGTCCTAAAGACAAACTTTAAAATTGTGTTTAAGGACGCTATACAAGTAGTTATACTTAACTATTGATGTCCCAATTGATGTTGCATTTGTTGGTGTTCCAAGATCCGCTGACCAGCAAAGACTTTACTGCCATAAGGGTGGTTTATATTATGTTTGTTCCTGTGTATCATATTTATATCCACTTTAATATTTCCATAAATTGTACTTTATATCTTGTGCTATTCTGTCTATAACATTCCTATGAATTCCTAAATCGGTTTCTCAGTTTTATATACGTATATTTACTATATCTATTAATTTTTCAAATAACTCTTAGATATATTTGCAGGTTTGATACGATTCCCCCCTGTTTTATATAAAATAGGGGAATGTATCATTATATATACTAATTTCTTCCCTGCAGGAAATTATATCTTATTGAAAAAATATGTTGTTTTTAAATATAAAATATACTTAGAATGTGTTCATAGATGTACAGTCTCTGAATGGACTATATACTTTACATAACGGGCATGCAAGTTTTCCAACCAGTAAATGCAAGGGGTAAAATCTATCAGCCCTCAGCCTACTTAAGAGACTGACATCCAGTAGCAACTCCACCCCCTGACGAAGTCGATCAATCGACGAAACGCGTAGGCGAGGAGCTACGGAACTCACCTCGCACAGCAACCTCGTGGAAGTAGCGGTCCCTTCCATCCTGCCTCAGTCCGGGACACTAGACTACGGCTTGTCCGCCTACCCACGGTTACTACTGTGTTACATGCTTTTATTTGTCTATTTGTCTATGTCTTATTGCTTAAGGAACATGTCCATTAAGACTCCAGCCTTAATGTTGGAATTTCATTGTTTTTTGGCATTTGAACGGTAAAGTTTTAAAGGTTTCTATATTTTGTGTCAAAGCAAGAAACCTTAACTGAGTCCTCAGTGGCAAAAAAACTTGTTCATTCAGGGTGTCTGGTTCCTGTCTTGCTTCTTGTGAGAACTCTGATTTCAGGCTTCAGCTTGCAGCCTGCTGCTCAGATGCAGCAATCGGCCCGATTACCCTTGCCAGCAGAGAACAGACTGTAATATATTGTTCCAGTCTCGAATCCTCTGCTATTACAGACTGTTTACCTTGTTCAACAGTCTGCAGAGTATTTCTCCAGCTTCAAGATCTCTGCTGTCTGTAGACTGTCTATCCTCTTCAACAGCCTGCAGAGTATTGTTCTAGCTTCAAGACCTCTGCTTTTGCAGACTGTCTATCCTGTCAACAGCCTGCAGAGTATTTGCAGCAGCTTCAAGACCTCTACTTTTGTAGACTGTCTATCCTGTTCAACAGACTGCAGAGTATTGTTCCAGCCTCAAGACCTCAGCTGTCTGCAAACTGTCAATCCTGTTCCAGTTCATGTCACCTGGTCCGGCCCAGGTCAAGTCTAATCCTGTAATCCTAATTACGTCATCTCGTCCAGACCAGGTAAAGTCTAATCCTGTTCCAGTTCAAGCTACCTGGTCCAGCCCAGGTTAAGTCTGATCCTGTTCCAGTTCAAGCCACCTCATACAGCCCAGGTCAAGTCTAACCCTGTTCCAGTTCAAGTCACCTAGTCCACCCCAAGTCTAGTTTTGCTTCAGTTCCACTCCTGGCCAGTCCAGGTTCAGTCAAGCCTTGTGCCAGTTCTACTCCTGGCCAGTCCAGGTTCAGTCAAGTCTTGTTCTAGTTCCACTCCTGGCCCAGTCCAGGTCCAGTCAAGTCTTTCTCGAGTTTCACTCCTGGTCCAGTCCAGGTTCAGGCAAGTCTTGCTCCAATTCCACTCCTGGCCCAGGGTTTAGTCAAGTCTTGTTCCAGTCCTGGTTCAGTCCACATCAAGTCTTGCTCCAGTTCCAGTCCTGGTTCAGCCACGTCAAGTCTGCACTTGTTCATATCTATTCCTGGTCAAGCCATGTCAAGCCTGAATCCCTTTGCCCACTGATTCATGAGCAAATCCTATATTAAGGCTCCAAGCTTCCGCTACCTCGCTGAATCACCACTATCATAGATAAATGTAAGATTATGCATTTAGGGATCAAAAACAAGCATGCAATCTATAAATTAAACGGGGTAAATTTAGGAGAATCTTTAATGGAGAAGGATTTGGGAGTGCTTGTGGACAATAGACTTAGCAATAGTGCTCAATGCCAAGCAGCAGCTGCAAGGGCCAATAAAGTATTAGCATGCATAAAAAGGGGCATAGATGCAAGGGAAGACTGTGTAATTTTGCCACTATATAAATCATTGGTGAGGCCTCATCTAGAATACGCAGTTCAGTTCTGGGCACCAATCCATAAAAAAGACATATTGGAACTAGAAAGGGTTCAGAGAAGGGCAACAAAATTGTTAAAGTGTATGGAGTCATTGAGCTATGAGGAAAGGCTAGCCAGTTTAGACATGTTTACTTTAGAAAAGAGACGTCTAAGAGGAGATATGATCAATATATACAAATACATCATGGGTCAATACAGAGAACTTTCAAAGGAACTTTTTACCCCAAGGACTGTACACAGGACACGGGGGCACCCACTAAGGTTAGAGGAAAAGAAGTTTCACAACCAGCAAAGGAAAGGGTTCTTCGCAGTAAGGGCAGTCAGGATGTGGAATTCACTGCCAGAAAAGGTTGTGATGGCAGATTCACTGGATATGTTTAAGAAAGGATTAGATACATTTTTAGCAGAAAAGGACATTCAGGGTTACCAGGACCGCTAATTTAAATAAAGGACAGTAGTGGAGCAAGGTAGAAATGTATGTATTTATTTATCTTAGGATTGCAACAGTTTTGAGGTTGCTTTATATGGATTAACTTTCAATATAAAGATAGGGATCGCAGGAGATCCAAAATAGGTTGAACTTGATGGACTGTTGTCTTTTTTCAACCTCATCAACTATGTAATCATGACCCCAGGAACCCAGAGTGGATACCCGCCAAAGTCAGTTTGTGATACTCAAGGAGTCTTTTCAATTTATTCAATTCCTTTTATTGTAAGTGCCTAAATGTCACCATTATGTTTCTGATGTATATGTCTTGTTAAGGAGTGTGCTTGATTCCCTTTTAGCACATTCCATCTGTGTTACATAAAACATTTGAAAAAACTAATGGGGATGTTGATAATGAAGATGTTGGTGGTGAAGATTGCATATGTAAGGAACTATCCATGCTGGTGCTGGACTGTTTGTTATGATTTTTCATATTTGGATAAACAAGTTGCATGAACTATGGTCTGTGCAAAAATTTACTTTGGTGCTACAAAGGGCACAGATGCCTTGACAACTGTTGTCAGGATTTGGGTAAAAATATTTCCACACAGAGATGTTTTAGTTCTTTGTCCAGGCATAGCCATGTGTTTTAACTTGCACAAAAAGTTTTCACTGGTATATGACTTTCTTTAACAATGTTGACAAAGTGCCATTTGTTTTCTCATACTTTGTGCTGAGGTTTTACAAAGACTGGATAAAAGTTTTTCGTTTTTGTAGTGCCCGTTCTTACGCCTTCTTTTTACCCATGGAATTACTTTCATTAGTACATTTTGAAAATGTACTATGACAGCTCTTGTTTAATTGACTGGTCCATTAAGCATTTACGGGAAGAAAAAAGATATCAGGAGGACCATATACAGATTGCTGCAAAATGATATAATCTGTGTGAATTTTGCTTTCAAACAGTGATTTTTTTTCTTCATGTACAGTATACAGAATTGATACTAGTGTGTGATGTAGCTAATACCGCTTTCAGATCGCCGCCCCAGCAATATCCCGGGTTCACAGACCCGGGATTTTGCTGGGGCAGCAGAGGATCCCAGGGTCACAGACCCCGTTTCACACTGCAGGGCAGACCCAGGAAATTCCGAGACCCGGGTCTGCCCTGTCGTCATCGCGGTGCATAATATGTTTACCGTTGCTCTGGCAACACTTGTTGCCAGGGCACTAGTAAAAAAAATTCCACCAATCGAGGTACATTAGGTGCTACCCGAGTTTTTCAACCTTTCACACTGCACCCCTACCCATGTCGGACCCGGTTGAATTCCTGGGTCTTCTGACACGGGTCCACCGGAAGTGCACCTTTCACATCTCCACGAAATACCCGGGAATTTGCAGAGACCCGGGTTTTTGGCGAAAATCCCGGGTATTTCATGGCGATGTGAAAGGGGTATATGTGAAAAATTCTAATTTAATACAGTGAAAAAAAATTCTTAATGTGTACATTATATAGAATCAAACTGGTACTGAATATAGTATGTGATAGCAACTGACAGGCTGATACACGGTGCAACTACTATATGTACTATTGCAGCACAGTTGTAAGTCAAAAATTTAGTACTAAGCACTGTAGTGCAGAGCAGAACTAGAGTACAACAAAGCACACAAAAAAATATTATTATTATGGGCTCTATTATTGGGCATTAAATGATTAAAATGAAGTTTTTCATATTTACAAAACATGGCAATCCATGTAAACATTGCATGTCTTTGACAGACCGTTCTTCTGAATGCGGGCAAGCACTTCATCGCATTTACGAAATGGCAGATAAGAGTTTCTTATTCCGCTCCAAGCGTAAATATAGGGCTCTAAGGGTAAACAGAAAGATGTGGTGAGGGAAAGGAGAAAGCCACGCAAAGGATCAGTCCCCTCCCCTGGTTCTAGTCGATAACACAGCCAACCCGTGGGATGTTAGGAAGTTGACACAGAAGTGGATTAAGAACACTGGGAGTCCCCGGCACAATGGCTGTCTTTCAGAAGTAGACACAACCGAAAGTTTCTTTTGTGGCTGTCTCTATATAAATTAGGCAGTCATTTTAGATTTTTTTTTCTGAATGAGTGAGTACTCACCCATTCATTTTCGAAAGCGTCACCCAGCCCTCTGTAGGAGAGGTGAGTAATCTCTCGGGGAACTTTTAGTGTTAGGGGGAGGTTAGGCACTGGGGAAGGGATGGTTAGAGTTAGGGCCATGGAAAGGCAGGATTAGGGTTAGGATCAGGCTGTGGGTAAGGGAGTTTTAGGGTCAGGCTGCAGGGAAGGGAGGGTTAGGATAATAGAAGGCTAAGGATTAGGGAAAGGGTTGGGGTTAGATTTGATACTTACCATTTGGCGCACCATGTTCCGTTTTCTGGAGATTTCTCATCTAGTTCAGAACAGCTCTATCGTAATAGAGCCGGTCTCGACGGGGACCCACACCCGATCAAGAAGGGCCATTTTGTAGACATGTTCTGTGTTATCCACGAAGGTGACTTGAGGTGTATAAGACCTTTTCAAATTGGATAGTGGGGTTTTGTGTGTTTGCTGCGTGTTATTTGGAGCACAGAGTGTACAAAGGAACTTATGGAAATATTTACATTTGATTAAAGGAAGGCACACCACGGCGAAAGCTGGGCTGTGGCAGATATATGACGAGAGATTTCATTATGATATGATAGCATCATGTTCCGGTCGCATGATTCGGAAATTTGGATGTGGGTAGCACAACCTCCTAAAGACGTCCTTTTGTAAGTTCCAGTCTGCAGTGCATTCCCCTTATTTTAATGTCAACAAGGACAAGTGCTTTGTATTTAGTATCAAAAATGTAAATTGTAAATTGCCTCATTGTAAATTTGCACACAGCATAGCTCGACAAGGATGCAATGCCCCCGTGCAACCACTCTTTCGATGGGCCCTAGGGGGACCTCTTTTGAGCTTCTACCCCCATCATAATTGAGGCAATGGAATCTTGACTAAGTTTGTACCTAATCCCCTAGATGCTAATTTGTTAAGCAATGGTTTTAGGGATGATTTTTAGTTACCTATTAGGGGTTGAGTCAGCTTGGCAGTTTCCTGACATTGGGCTGGATCCAGACTTAAGTAAGTGCTTGAAATTAGTTACTCCTTGCCTAAACCATGTTGATTGCAGGGGAGTCATATTTCATCTGTTGCAAACAGTATTAGAGTTGAAAGGTCTTGTTTCCTATCCCAAGTCTAAATAACAGTGTGATAGTAAAGCTGGTCAGCATTTACTTAAGTCGGGTTCCAGCCCATTGTTATTTAGAAAGTTATGGAGGAAGTTTGTTTAGGACAAGTATTAGGGCCCTTTGATTCAGTTCCGATTCCCAACCTAGTTGTATCTCCTGTAGTTTGGTGCCTAAGAAGGCAGCATGTTCCATTCACTACCAATGTTTTGAGGCAGCAGGTAACATGGTTTGGGTCAATGGTTCAGGGGTGTCACAATAAACGGGACTTACCGTGTGAAAGGCAACCTGTCGTTGGCACTCTCCAGCTGTGCCTGCTCTGTATCTTCTAGGAGGTGCCACTTTCAGTAGTGGCAGCCTCCTGTCATGTCCCCTGGCGGTGCAGCTCTGGCGCTAAACTCCGATGCCTTCTGGTGCATAGGTGCCACCATGATGGATTTTTTCACCTAATGATGTGCCCCAGCATCGGAGTCCAGCTCTAGGAATCACATGACGAAGCTATCCAATCCTGGTCATGGGCACACTATTTAAGTCTGTAGCATAGGGAAACCTGTGCCAGAACAACTTGTCCTTTCAAGGTACCTGGTTGCTTTTTGAGCAGTGCCTCTGCAATACTCAGTTAGCCCAATCCAGCCAAGTCTATCAAGTCCAGGTCTAGGCCTTGTTCAAGTCCAGTCCAGGTCCAGTCCTATTCAAGTCTAGGTGAAGTCCTGACCAAGTCCAGATCCAGTCTTGGTCAAGTTAAGTCCAGTCAAGTCTGTCATCAAGATTCAATCCTCATCAAGTCCAGTCAAGTCTGTCAAGTCCAGTCAAGTCCAGTTAAGTCTGTTAAGTCCAGGTCCAGTTCTGGTCAAGTCTAGTCCGGTCAAGTCCTGTCAAGTATGTTAAGTCTAGATCCAGTCCTTGTCAATTCCAGTCCAGTTAAGTCTGTCAAGTCCAGATCCAGTCCTGGTTAAGTCCAGCCATGTTTGTGAAGTCCAGGTCCAGTCCTAGTCAATTCCAGTCCAGTTAAGTCTGTTAAGTAAAATCACTGAAAAAATACAGATCAGCAGAACCTGTTATTTGTACTAACTAGTTAGCACCACACAGAGTCAATATCTACAGATTAAAATACCCTTATAACATAAAATTCAGTAGCAGGCTTTTCCAGCAGCAAGAAATGCTCTACATTTGCTCTAGGAACAAAAGCCTTAAAACTCGGTATCTGTTTCACCACCCAGCCATCATCCAAGCTGTGGGGCACTGAAGATCTGTATCTAGGTGTTTTAGTACAACTCTAGCAGTGCTACCTGGAGAGGGAGGCCTTAGCTCACAGTGAGCCCCATCAGGCCTTCAGGCTATTGCCATCCTTCACCCACCCCAGAGGAGAACTCCAGGTCCTTCTTGTATCTACCTCCAGCATTCACCTCCCAAGGCTGGTGGATGCTTCCCTGCTGTCAGGGATAGGTCTGCCAGCACTGCTGCTGGGACTTCTATGAAACAACCCTCCTGCCTGTGGACCTGCACTCTCCAGCTCCTGCTTACTGGATTGCATGGTGAGCACATCATTGTACACTACAGCTGCCCTTCTTCTGGCTAACTTTAGCGCTCCCAGGGGACAGGGGAAGCCCAGACTGAGTGGCTCTATCATCCGGAGCAGACTAGCAGTCAAAACCCAGCACTTCTCTGCATAGCACGGACCTGCAGAGTTTCTGAAGCCATCTTGATTGAAAATTCTAAAACAGACTCCTGCAATACCAACTTCAGCCACTAGATGCTGTTTCCCAAAACTTACTGCAGCTCCAGCTCTTGCTATTTTTAAAGATTCATTGAATTACAGTTTCAGTTTATCTACAATAGAATTGTTTGTTTGGGCTGGATCCCCCCCTAAGAGTGTAAACCCCTTTCCCAATATCATTTCTCTGCATCCTATCTATCAAGTTTTCATTGTGTCACTTTTTAAAAAATACCTGGAGACAAATATATTTTTCTTCTAGTGCACAGCGACAGCTATGTGTTAAGATCTATATAAAAAAGCATAATACACAAAATATCAATTCAGCTCCAATTAAATTATAAACCCCAGATGGTGAAAAAACCTCATACTAACTGGTATATATATTTAACTTGATCTTTAAGATACAAATAGAGGCTCTTTTAGGAACACAGTAAGAAGGAAACTGCATAAAAAGGATTCCTTCCAATAACGTGCAGTAAATGATACAGGTGTTGGGTACCAATGGTACTGATTTTATATTGCTGTTGTTAAAAGAAAGTCTGTCAAGTCCAGGTCCAGTCAAGTCCAGAACCAGTCCTGGTCAAGTCCAGTCCAGTAAAGCTTGTTAAGTCCAGCTCCAGTCGTGGCATAGTCCAGGTTAAGTCAAGTTTGTCAAATTGAATTCCAGTCCTGGGCCTGTCCAGGTCAAGTCAAACTTGTCTGGTCCAGTCCAGGTCAATTTAAGCCAAATCTGTCCAGTTCCAGTCCTGGTCCAGTCCATGTAGATTCAAGCCAAGTCTGTTCAGTTCCAGTCTTGGTCCAGTCCAGGTCAAGTCAAGCCAAGTCTGTTAAAATATGTATATAGTGCAATGGGCTTCTATAAGGATGAATATAAAACTGTATATTTATTAAATCAAGTGCAAACAATATGGTAAAAAATACCAGGTATATACAATATGGTAAACTTGATTTAATAATTATACCATTTTATATTCATCCGTATGAGAAGTGCCATTGCACTATATACATATTTTATTTTCCTATTTAGGGCAGTGAAGGGAAGCCCATTTCTTTGTGCATAACATAGGCAGCATCCATTTGGACACGGCAGCGCCCAATTCAGAACAGCATTTTTTAATCAGGTCAAGTCTAGCCAAGTCTGTCCAATCCAGTCCTGGAGCTAAATTTACTAAGCTCGATTTGAAATAGTCATTTGAAATCGCTGGACATCGGCAGTGTTTTTTCACTTAAAATTGCTGAATTTACTCTGCCCGATTTATGTCCAGCTATTTCAAAACTACAGCGATGTCTGGCAATTTGTTAAGTGTTTATTCACTGCGATTAGGCTTGTAATCACGGCAAATGAAAAGGGGCACATGTTAAAATCGCCACACATCGTTGTAGTATGTTAAAAAAAAAAAAGGCTGCCGCGGCTGTATGCTGTGCCATATAGTCCCATAGCAGCAGCATGGCAAGGGTTAACAGCATGAGACGGCATACCAAATCACCCAGAATCTAAATGACATGAAGCACTGTCTCCCGATCCTAAAATAAATGTTAAAATGTACCCCTTTACTACAATAAATAACTAACTGTCCTCCGTGCACTATATAATTAAATATCTGTCCTCCGCCTATTAAATAAATCAATAACTGTCCCCCGCTTAGGAAATAAATAAATAAGTGTCCTCTGCCGATGAAATAAGTAAATAACTGTCCTCCACTTAGGAAATAAGTAAATAACTGTCCTCCGCTTAGGAAATAAATAAATAAATATGTGTCCTCCAGCTATGAAATAAATCAATAACTGTCCTCCAGCTAAGGAAAAAAATACATATACCGTATTTTTCGGACCATAAGACGCACCTGACCATAAGACGCACCTAGTTTTTAGGAGGAAGAATACAGAAAAAAAATATTTTGAACCAAATAGGGTCCAGCACCCAGCATCACCCATCATGTCCTGCACCCAGCATCACCCATCATGTCCTCCACCCAGCATCACCCATCATGTCCTCCACCCAGCATCACCCATCATGTCCTCCACCCAGCATCACCCATCATGTCCTCCACCCAGCATCACCCATCATGTCCTCCACCCAGCATCACCCATCATGTCCTCCACCCAGCATCACCCATCATGTCCTCCACCCAGCATCACCCATCATGTCCTCCACCCAGCATCACCCATCATGTCCTCCACCCAGCATCACCCATCATGTCCTGCACCCAGCATCACCCATCATGTCCTCCACCCAGCATCACCCATCATGTCCTCCACCCAGCATCACCCATCATGTCCTCCACCCAGCATCACCCATCATGTCCTCCACCCAGCATCACCCATCATGTCCTCCACCCAGCATCACCCATCATGTCCTCCACCCAGCATCACCCATCATGTCCTCCACCCAGCATCACCCATCATGTCCTCCACCCAGCATCACCCATCATGTCCTCCACCCAGCATCACCCATCATGTCCTGCACCCAGCATCACCCATCATGTCCTCCACCCAGCATCACCCATCATGTCCTCCACCCAGCATCACCCATCATGTCCTCCACCCAGCATCACCCATCATGTCCTCCACCCAGCATCACCCATCATGTCCTCCACCCAGCATCACCCATCATGTCCTCCACCCAGCATCACCCATCATGTCCTCCACCCAGCATCACCCATCATGTCCTCCACCCAGCATCACCCATCATGTCCTCCACCCAGCATCACCCATCATGTCCTGCACCCAGCATCACCCATCATGTCCTCCACCCAGCATCACCCATCATGTCCTCCACCCAGCATCACCCATCATGTCCTCCACCCAGCATCACCCATCATGTCCTGCACCCAGCATCACCCATCATGTCCTGCACCCAGACCATAAGACGCACACACTTTTCCCCCCACTTTTTTGGGGGGGGAAAAGTGCGTCTTATGGTCCGAAAAATACGGTATGTCGTCCGTGTATATTAGTAATAAGTCCATGATCCCCGTGCCATATGCAAAAATGATACTATGTAAAACAATTAGCCAAACATTATAATCTGTATAATACTCACGTTTCTGAAGTCTTCTGTCTTGCCAGGTGACATTCTGCAGGCTGGCTCTTTCTCTTCTTCCTGAAGGACGGCGGGAGCAGCTCCAGCATCTTCGGCGTACCTCCGGTGAATGAATCTAATCCGTAAAGGGACTATATTTATACACTTGGATATCAGACTGTAAGAGTGTATAAATATAGTCCCTTTACGGAGTAGCCATCTAGCTTTCAATATACCACTGAACCACTATCGTATGATTTTAATGTCAGCATATAGCCTCCTCTTTCAGACTATTTTATAAGTTAATTTCTTGTAAAATATTTTCTGTAAATATATTGGATGGTAGTTTTTTTATAGCGAGTTTTTTCCCTTCCAAATTCTATTTAAGTTATTGTAGATTTTTGGAGGTAGTAGACCCTCCTGGGTAGGGCTAAATTGGTGCTTTATCTAGCTATCCACTACATACATATTTTGTGTTAACATGCGGTTTCGGTAATGCCATGTGCCAGGGGTAGATAATTGTTTAACTGATGCCTTTTCCCGATTCAACTAGCCCAGGTTTAGGGAGTTGGTGCTGCAGACACAGAGGGCCTGCTTATCATGCCTGTGTAATCTCTGGCATATTGTTTGGCCATCCTAGATGCCCTGGCAGATAACTCCCTTGCCCCAGCCACTCTTTGGGCCTACAGGCAGGCGTGGTAACAATGACTGGCATACAGAGGCTAGATGTCATAGAGGTAAGGTTGATAGGTTGTTGTTGTTAAACTGGTTATGGGATGAGTATCAAGCAGGCAGGACTCGTTTGTCTATGGGTCCGTGGTCTCCCAAAAGATGTCCTAGCCCAGGGCTTGGAAGATGCCTCACTAGACTTTTCAACACAGTCCTATCTACTTCCTCAGACAACATAATCTCCAGAGATGTCATCTGTAGGTTGCATTACTTTAAAATCAATGAGATCTTACAAAAAGGAAGGCGATATAAAGACCTAGAATTTGATGGCCATCCAATACAGATTTTCCAGGATCTTTCCTGGAGTACTCTACAATAAAGATGTCTCCTCAGCCCGCTCACCACTTCCTTACGAGAGAAAGCCATTAAATACTATTGGGGATTTCCTTTTTCACTCCAAGTAACTCATGCCGGTAAAACAGCTACCCTCCACTCACCTGCAGGGGTGGCCGACTTCTGCAACACTCTGGCCCTACCAATCATTGCTCTTCCATATTGGGAAAGTTATAACCACCAATTGGTACCGACCCAAGCTACTCGTTCCACGGAGTGGAGAACTGTTCGCAGACAGAAGAGGAAAACTCACCCTTCACAAGGAGCAGACACCGCCAGTGGACCGCCAGTATACGGACTATTGACAAAGTCTTTATTTGATTTCTTATTACAACTATAATGTTCATCTTAAGTAGACTATTCTAAATACTAGATACTATCATAGTGATGTCTAGATATTTTAAACCTAATTATTTCAGAACTATAAGCTCCTGTTATTACCTAAAGTAAGATGTTTTATTCTTTGCACATGTTTCAACCTAGCAATAAGATTACACCTGCATTTACTAGTGGTTTCCTGGTTCTTCAGTACCCCTTGCAGCTGCTTAACATAGCCGATGGCCATAACCCTATCGTTCTAGCAGCTTTAATTTGCAAGAAGCTTATTCTTGCAACCCTTACTCCTATAACACAGTGTTATATTTCCCACATTATAGTTACATCTACCGAAGACCTTTACACTTACCCCCTACCTAAACCGTTATTACACTACACTGTCCCCTACCCATGCCACCAGCCCCACCCACCCCATTCAGGCAATGCTTTATATCCCTTTCCACCTCCCTTTCAGGTGTTTAGGTTATTGCAGCCTGCTACAAAATATTTTCACCTCCTTTAATGTCAGAGGTCTCAACACACCCGAAAAATAGTCACACCTTTTTCAAACCTTACACAGGGACAAAATAAATGTAGCCTTTTTCAGGAGACACACTTTAGAGCAGACTCCCCTCCACAGCTTACCAATAAAAATTACCCGAATGTGTTTTGTAAAAACTATTCAGCTGGCAAATCTAGAGGAGTGGCAATCCTCCTGTCTAAACACATCCCTTTTACTCTCTCTAAATTTATAATGTTGGGTGATGGAAGGGGGATTTTGGTAACTGGAAATTTTTTAATTAAATCTTCACGCTTATCAGCCTTTATCTCCCAAAGCAAGGGCAGAATAGGTCCCTGATAGACATGCTGGAACAAGCTGAACAACACTGAGAGGGTACAGTGGTGGTTGGAGGGGACATGAATTGGACGCTGGACCCACATCTAGACTCCTCTTCAGGGACTCCTAGATCTACCATTTGGGACTTCCAGCAGGTAAGGCGGGCTCTCCATGAACACCAGCTGGTAGACACTTGGAGTATCCTCAACCCCCGGGATGAAGATTTTACATTTTTCTCTCATCCTTCGCAGACGTACTCCAGATTTGATTATTTTTTCTTAGATCCCTATTCTTGCCCCAAATTACTCGACTCTCCATGGGCCCAATCACTTGGTCAGACCATGCACTAATTTATCTAATCTTGAAACTCCAACACCCATAACCCTGAGACTGGACGTGGAGGTTCAATGACCTGTATTGTAAAATCCAGCTAGAATCTGCTATAACTGATTACTTGTCTTTCAATGACAGTCCAGAGATCTCACAGCTGACACTATGGGAAGCAAGGGGCATGGTAATACAATTAGGCTCCTATCTTAAAAAGCAAAAAGAATCTCAGAGAGAGAAACTGCTTCAAAAAATTAAGAACTCAGAATCCGCTCATAAACATTCTCTAAACCCTGTAACACTGGAGGAACTCACAGAGGCAAGACTTGCCCTAACCCAATTTCTAAATGAAAAACACAAATGGGCACTCCACAGATGTAAAAGTCAATATTTTGTGAACGGTAACCATCCACGGGGAAAATGCTAGCTAGAGCATTATGAGTCCAAAGAGCCCAATTTCATATTCATCAGATCAAAACTAACTCAGGCTCTCTGGTTCACCCAACATCTGATATAGCCAAAGTTTTTTTTAGAATATTACCAGACCCTCTATAATCTTTCCCTCCCTCTCTCAATGCCGACAAACAAATCAAGTTTCAAGAGATTAAAAATTATCTTAATTGTACATAATTCCTTACACTA
>WWET01002470.1:220652-246027 GCA_011038615.1 Limnodynastes dumerilii
TCCCTACACTGACACTAGGGAATCTAGGGAAGCCCTTGAGTCCCCCTTCGCCATACAAGAACTTGAGCATGCCCTTAAATCTACTCCAAATGGAAAAATCCCAGACCCGGATGGTCTCCCTGTCATGCTCTCTGCCTTCAATGAAATCTCTAGCTAATGCCTGCTCCCCACCCAAGCTCTTGCGGCGCATATCATGGTGATCCGTAAGGAACCTTCCATGTGTCCCAGCTACAGGCCAATTTATTTGCTGAACGTTGATCTCAAATTAATAGCTAATAGACTAAAGCCACTCCTACCAGACCAAATCCGTGACGACCAAGTGGGCTTTGTGATGGGCAAGAAGGCACGTGATAATACTACAAAGGCTATAGATCTCATATATCACGTCAACACACAAAACATCTCCACTATTCTGCTTTCAACAGACGCGGAAAAGGCCTTTGATAGAATAGATTGTCTATTCATGGAAGGACTCCTGGACCATATGGGACTAGGCCCTACCTGCCTAAACCGCATTAAAGCTTTATACTCTCGCCCTACAGCAAAAATTAAAATTAATGGTTGCTTATCTGATTCCTTCCAAATTACTAATGGCAAGGATGCCCACTTACTCCTCTGTTATTTGCTCTCTGTATGGAGGCGCTAGCTGCTACAGTTAGGCTTAACTTAGGCATTTCTGGAATATGGATCGGAAATAGAGAATACAAAATGGCCCTAATTGTGTATGATGTCCTTACCTTCCTTACGAAACTAGCTCCCCGTGCTGCTGCAAGAGTTTAAAATATTTGGCCACCTATCTAATTTTAAAATTAACTACGATAAATCCATTGCTATGCCTCTACAAATCCCCCATCCCCTGTTAGAATGCCTAAAATTCACATTCCCCTTCAAATGGAGCCCCTCGACATTATGATACCTCGGTGTCAATCTGATGCCTGATGTGAGGAATCTCTATGTAGACAACTTTCCACCTCTCTTAAAGAAAACCAAAATAGATATAGAAAGATAGAGCCCCAAACGGTTCTCCTGATTTGGGCGAATCAGTATCATTAAAATGAATATACTCCCAAAATTTCTATACCTATTTAAAACCCTGCCTATTCGGATACCGCACTCTCTCTTCTCTGAGTTCCAACAACTTTGCCGCTCTTTTATCTAGCAAGGTAGGAGACCACGCTGCCAGCTCTGTACACTTTATAAACCCAAATGCCAGGGTGGTCTACAACTACCCCACTTACAGTACTATTATTATGCTTCACAACTTAGCAGTGTATTAGACTGGACCAGGAGGACAACCTCCAAATGGAGCTAAAGTCAAAAAATCTTCCCTCTCAAATAGCCTTCCCTCTCCCCTACATGTCGTGCCTTGGCTATGGACAATCCCACAAACTACCCATCCTACCATAGGCCCAACCCTTGACTGTTGGGGACGACTGCATCAGAAATATGAGAACTCATCACCGCAATCACCTTTGACCCCGCTAATATATAACCCCGATTTTCCCCATGGACTCTCACCATCATAACCCAAGCATGGGAAAAAGCAGGGGTGATACGCATTGGTGAGCTGGTGCAAAGGGGGTGCCCGCTTGCCTTCTGCGACATCCAAAAGCAGTTTAAACTGGAGGGGAAAGAACTTTCTTGTCTATCTACAAATTAAACACTATCTATCTTCCCCTTCCAGAGCCACACATTTTTATCGCCCCAAAACCAACTTTGAGAATCTTTGTACAGGGCCTAATATGCCCACGCACATCATATCTCAGCTCTACCAGCTAATGTTGGACACTGACACGACCACCCCACTTTTGTTCACAGTTGGACTATGGAGCTTCAGTTATCTTTAACTGAGGAAGAATGGGAGAAAATTTTTAGAGCCACTCACCTAGGTTTAACTGTTAATGAAACACAATACAAAATCCTGTCTCGTTGGTACATGACACCACACCGCCTACACAATATCTCTTCAGTCCACTCCTCCTAGTACTGGAGATGCTCTGATGTTATAGGCACGTTTACACACATCTGGTGGTACTGCCCGCACCTGCATCACTTTTGGCAATCTGTCTACGACATCACCCGCAAAATTATCGGACTTGAAGTTCCCATGTCCCCTGAGATTTGGCTTTTAAATATCCCCCAACACTCCCTGACAGCTTACAAACATTCGCTTTTTGCTCAGTTAAAGAGTGCAGCGAAAGCAGTTATCCCAACACACTGGAGATCACCTATTCCCCTAACAATCAAGGAATGGTTTACCAGAATAGATTATTATATGTCATTGGAGGATATTATTACCTCTGCAGAAGACAAACATGAAGGCTATATTGAGACCTGGTTTCAATGGCTGCAGTTTAAAGAAATCCCTGACTTTCAGGCCTGGACCCACCCTATCCCTACGACCACACAATAGACCTGAAGCAAACACAGACCTACAATAACCATATACCTAATGCCTGTATACCCTGGACTCCTTACCTTGATACCAACGTTTAGCCTGACTTCCCCCTAAACCCCTAACCCAAACCCGGTACACCCTTACTTAAATAAAACACAAAATTGCACTTGATCATTCGCCTTTGTAGGCACCTTCCATTGAAATAGATTAGACACCAGATTTGCTTGATTGGTTTTGCCTTTAGACAAGTTTATACAGACACATCCATGTTACTGTCCTACTGCTTTGAATTTATATTTGCTTGGTATGTTAATAAGCAGGCTTATATTCTTACAATGTTTACCCATAGTGGCCCAGATCCAGAACAACGCTTGTGAGCAAATTTACGCGTGGCGGAGACGTAAAATCGCATTTTGGTAAGCGCATGCGCACCATAGAAAATACGCTCAGTAACGTAGCACAATTGTGAACGTAAGGGCCATTCACGTATGTGTCACGTAAATACTTACGTGTGGGCGTGCCAATTTTACGTGAGGCCAAAATACGTCTGAAATACATTAAGTGGGTGGGGGTTCGTATTTAAAGTGTACAGTATGGGCGTGCTTAGCTGCATAAATACGTGTTGCCCATACGTATGTGTGCGGATCACTGCGGTTACGTTGGCAAAAATTAAGGTAGGGTTTGGAAAGCGTATCTTGACAAAATACGTTCAAGGGGTGTGCCTAGGGGAGTGTATAGAATATACGCACACGAAAATACGCTACGCGAATAAACGTACGGCAAACATATTTCTGGATCTACCCCAGTGTCTATAACCTTGAATGCAGTTTTGAAATTAAATAAAGAATAATAATAAAAAAAAAATTGTAAGGTCCATCAGTCCAAAACCAAACAATTGCGCATAATAAGGCTAAAGTAAGTAAGAAGTAACAAGTGTTTATTTCAGTTATTTGTGTAAGTGTATTTGCTTAAATTTACAGTGAAGTTAAATTAAGCAGGTTAAGGTTAATTAAGATTAAATTTAAAGGGAACAGTGCAGGAGTCAGGATGAGGTAGATTACAATTGTTTGCCTTATGGAGGCATGAAGGTTTTTTCTCCTGAGTTATCCTCCCATCAAGGAGGCCGATTGACAATCGTCACATTGGGGGTTTTCAGTTGTTCTTCTTTAGACTCACTCTGGCTCGCTGTAGTCTCTCCTCACTGTCTTTCATCTCTTCATTTCTTAATTGTAAATTTTGCTTCCATTTCTTTTGAGAATTGCTGCATTTAGAGAGGTTACATGAGTAAAGTGGGTAATATCAGTATCATTGCCTCCTGGTTTTATTTTATTTTACAGGTGCGATGCCAGCAGGCTTTAGTCTTAGGGCATTCTTATGTGTATTGGGTGGGTAGAATGTTTTGTCGTAGGGGTTTACCGATTGGTCTTTAGGGTTGGGAAGTGGATAGACGTGCGTGGCATGAGATGGGCTACTGTATATTTCCATGGCTTATTGAGTTTAAGGAATTTGGTATTGCCTCATAGTTCATTTGGGTGGTAACGATCTGGGACATGTTAAATCTTGTCTCATAGAATGTGCAGTCAAGAGGGATCTCTTGGAATTGCATAATAGGTATTCACGGTTGACCATATGTTGGTCCTGGATTGTATCCAGGAGAACTTGGAATGGGCCCGGCTCCATTCAAAAAATTGAGAGAAAAAGAAAGAAATAGCACTATTTCTAAATTTTTGTCGGATTTTGAAGGCAGAGTTTTTGCACACCCTGAGTTAAGGCATGAAACTCAGTTGCTATACAGTTCAGATTGTGTACACTTGTCTGATCAGGAAATGAAAATGTTTATTAGTCAATTGTTAAGGGTTTTGGAAAGTGCCTTGCTGTGATAGCGGTGGGAGGGTCATCAGCTATTTGGCACTGGTTTCAAGGTGTTAAGGTATGGTGCAGGGAAGACATACCCCTCGAGATGAATATGTAAGCCATGTCCCGTGGCTGGGTTCTGACATGCCTCCTTAGTATTATTGGGGTGTGCAATTTGAAAGGGTTAGTGTTCTTACGTTGGCCATAACCTTCTGGAGCGCTGAGGACAGGGGGTACTTGTCCTCAGATGATTTTATATATTTTATATATTCAGCTGACTCCCCCCACCTGCTAGAAGTTCCAACTGTTCATGTTGTATGTGTCATTATTTCTATAGATTTGAATGGTGTAAGGGGCAGGACAGGCTTAAGGAGTTTAAGAAAACTGAATGCCAACTAGTCATGAAGGCATATAAACACCAAGCATCTTGCACCTAACAACAAGCATGCAGGGGTTAATAGTATGGTAAGTCTGGGATCCAATCAGGTTAGAATGGGAGGGGTGGTCTTAGGGGGGTAAAGGGTGGGGGGCTAGAGGGTATATAAGTGCTTAACAGGGAGTGCTTTTCTGCAGATTTTCCTCTCTCCCTCCCCTTTTTTGCTGTATTTATTAGCATGTTTTATTTTTAGTTGGGGCATAGGTTTGCTGCAACGGTGGGGGGGTCAGTTGTATGTTAGTCGAACAATTAGAGCCTTAATGAGGTTTCTTGACCATCGGAGAAACATTCTACATAAACTACAAAACCATAATGGGTCGTATTCACAGATCCGTTTTCACATGGAGTTGCATGCGTATTTTTAGGTACGTTTTAACTGTAATAGAAAGAAAAGTGATGGAGCGCTAGCAGCTTAGAGGTGCAACATGATAACAAACAGTATTCCAAATAAAATAAATTCTGCAGCAGCTTCCCGGGAGGGATCAACCCTAGACAATAATAGTAAAGAAGATGGATGAAGCGCTTCAGGAATCTGATTTTTATTTATATAAAAAAATATAGAAAATAAAAATATGGCTGAAAAACATATAGTATAACAGTATTAAAATACACAAGATACCCCTGCACATCAAAACATAGACATCTAAAGGCTGTTGATCAGACAGCTCAATAGAATACACTAGCCGCGATGGAGCTCCGATATTAAGGTTACGTTATGTTAGAACAGTTTAACTCCAAAAGAGATAGAAAGCAAACAAAGTTTCTATTTGTTGCAAATTCACTAGAGTAACAAACACTTTAGTTGCAATACAAATTAAGAGTGATAGGTGGTAAGGCAATTTGGTCTATTGTATTGTGTTGAGGCCCATAAGTGTCACTCAGTCAATATTCATATAAATGACCTCCTTTTGTGGCAGTCTATTTTATTATCTCAGGTCTTATTCAGCTGATGAGTAAAAATACAGTCAGGTCCATAAATATTGGGACATCGACACAATTCTCATATTTTGGGCTCTAAACACCACCACAATGGATTTGAAATGAAACAAACAAGATGTGCTTTAACTGCAGACTTTCAGCTTTAATTTCAGGGTATTTACATCCAAATCAGGTGAACAGTGTAGGAATTACAATGGTTTCTATATGTGCCTCCCACTTTTTAAGGGACCAAAAGTAATGGTACAAACTAAACAATTCTAAATCAAACTTTCACTTTTTAATACTTTGTTGCAAATCCTTTGCAGTCAATTACAGCCTGAAGTCTGGAACGCATAGACATCACCAGATTCTGGGTTTCATCAATGGTGATGCTCTGCCAGGCCTCTACTGCAAATGTTTTCAGTTCCTGCTTGTTCTTGGGGCATTTTCCTTTCTGTTTTGTCTAAATTAAGTGAAATGCATGCTCAGTCGAATTCAAGTCAGGTGATTGACTTGGCCATTGCATAACATTCCACCTTTTAGCCTTAAAAAACTCTTTGGTTGCTTTTGTAGTATGCTTCGGGTCATTGTCTATCTGCACCGTCCAATGTGTTCTGAAGCATTTGACTGAATATGAGCAGATAACACTTCAGAATTCATCCTGCTGCTTCTGTCAGCAGTCACAACATCAATAAATACAAGGGAACCAGTTCCATTGGCAGCCATACATGCCCACGCCATGACACTACTACCACCACGCTTCACTGATAAGGTGGTATGTTTTGGATCATGAGCAGTTCCTTTCCTTCTCCATACTCTTCTCTTCCCATCACTTACATGATCTTTGTCTCATCTGTCCATAGGATGTTGTTCCAGAACTGTAATGGCTTTTTTAGATGTTGTTTGGCAAACTCTAATCTGTTCTTCCTGTTTTTGTGGCTCACCAATGGTTTACATATTGTGGCAAACCCTCTATATTCACTCTTGTGAAGTCTTCTCTTGATTGTTGACTTTGACACATATACACCTACCTCCTGGAGAGTGTTCTTGATTTGGCCAACTGTTGTGAAGGGGTTTTTCTTCACCAGGAAAAAATTATTTTGTCATCCACCACAGTTGTTTTCCGTGGTCTTCCGGGTCTTTTGGTGTTGCTGAGCTCTTCGGTGCATTCTTTCTTTTTAAGAATGTTCCAAACAGTTGATTAAATTTTTTTTATATAATAATTGTTACTATAAGCGCTGTCATTTTCTTCTTCTTTTAAACAGTTGATTTGGCCACACCTAATGGTTTTGCTATCTCTTTGATGGGTTTCTTTTGATTTTTCAGCCTAATGATGGCTTGCTTCACTGATGGTGACAGTTCTTTGGATCTCATATTGAGAGTCGACAGCAACAGATTCCAAATGCAAATGTCACACCTAGACTCAACTCCAGACCTTTTACCTGCTTAATTGACGATGAAATAACGAGGGAATAGCTCACACCTGTCCATGAAATAGCTTTTGAGTCGATTGTCCCATTACTTTTGGTCCTTTAAAAAGTGGGAGGCACATATAGAAACTGTTGTATTTCCTACACCATTCACCTGATTTGGATGTAAATACCCTCAAATTAAAGCTGAAAGTCTGAAGTTAAAGCACATCTTGTTTGTTTCATTTCAAATCCATCGTGGTGGTGTATAGAGCCTAAAATACGAGAATTGTGTCGATGTCCCAATATTTATGGACCTGACTGTATATAGTTATGGTTGACTTGCTCACCAATATACAGGACTTCTGCCCACAAACATCACCAGAAATCCACATCAGAGGCTGGTCGGAGGTTGATTGCCTGGCTGAGGCATGCCAGCATATCGGCAAAATGCGAAGGTCTCGCACCGTCTTTCTCTGTCAAAACCCCCGCCAACCGGCAAGTATGGTTGGGGGTGAGATTGCAGTGATGGCGTGTCAGGCAAGTCTTCAGCCCACGGGAGGGATATAAACAAACTCATCGTGTGGAGAGCTGCCCCACAAGCAAAATGGAAGTGGTAGTCCGACAGCCTCTGTTAAATGGAACAAAGTTTCTTTGTCCAACGTAGTTGAGAGGAGTTAATTGCTTATTTAGAATTGAAGTAGATGCAGAGATTCAAGTCATACAGATCCTCTACGCGTTTCTCTACGACTGTAGTTTCCTCAGGAGGTAAGTTTTAACTGTGCTTGCAAAGTAACTTTATTTACATAAGTTACGTAGAATATATGCACGTATGTGCTTTAGGCACGGACATGTTAATCATACTTGGGGACATACGTACAGAGGAGCGGGGTTGAGTTACGTACTTGAAAAGTTACGTGAAAGAGGGTGTGGGGAAGCATTTAAATGAGCAGTTGAGGGCGCAGTTAGATTGAATTGCACACACGTATTACATATATGCTCATTTTTACACACGTAAAGTCAAAGGTGCTCTATGGAGGCATAAGTCTACGATTGCACTACCATGAGAGGGGAGTGTCATGGGTGTTGGTGAGTGTTGGCTTGCTACTTGCGTGCGTAGAATTGTGTATTTTGGAAAAAAAGCTCTCTGAATCTGGTCCAATGGGCCTGATCCAGACCTATGCTTGAGAGCAGAGTGTATTACCGCTGCAGCGTAAAACCTTTTACTCCCACGACACTCACCTTAACTTCCTTTCATTACGCCTGTAGTGTTGGCGCTTGCGTGCGTAGAATTGTGTATTTTGGAAAAAAAGCTCTCTGAATCTGGTCCAATGGGCCTGATCCAGACCTATGCTTGGCTTGCTAGTGCGTAGAATTGTGTATTTTGGAAAAAAAGCTCTCTGAATCTGGTCCAATGGGCCTGATCCAGACCTATGCTTGAGAGCAGAGCAGTAAAAGCGGCCATTTGTACTTACAGCGCATGCACGGGGCCGATGTTTCGCAACGAAACTCTGAGCGTATGGGCCTTATGTGTACCAGCTTCGTAACAACGCTCAAAGGTGCGTGCCAGCCTTACGAACACCGTAATTACGCTTCAAGGACGGGGTGAGGCATTTAAAACGTACAGTATAGGCGTGCTAATCGTCGTAAGGAGCTTACGGACACCCGCGGTTGCGCACAGAAAAGTTAGGGTAGGGTTTGGTTGGCGTAAGACGGCTTAAATACGGATGCCCAAGGGGAGTGCTTCGTAGTTACGGTGGCATAAATACGCTACGCACAAGGGCGATTCATGAGCGTAGGTCTGGATCAGGGCCAATGTTACTAAAATCAATATAAAGAAACTAAATTGGAAATGTGGAAGTGTTGCCCATGATAACCAGATCCTAGTTATTCTCAAGCAAGACTCAACAGCCATGAGCTTCTTCTTTCACAAAAAGCATCTGTCAGCGCACAACTAGTGTATTAGTGTCTGATAAATCCCTGCTCCTAACAGGACTGCCTAAATCTTTCATTAATGACACTAACTAAAGACTTTCACATTCATAAGCACAGAGGGCTGGATCCAGACTTAAGAAGGCGCTTGTAATTAAGAGAGAAAGGTTACACCTGGGCAAAACCATGTTGATTTGTTTTACCATGTATCATGAAGCCCAGCAGTAACATTATATACAAAAGCACAATCTTCATTTATGAAAAGCACAGAAAAAATGCAACCCCCTCCCACAATTCCGTGCCAAGTCAGCACCATGCATTCCTAGTTCACATTTACAGGTTCAAGTTAGGGATACCATGCAATTTGGAATTTCAAAATCCGTATGTTAGCCTCAGCAGTGGATCAGATCTACTGTCGTTACTATGTGATCTGCACAATAAATGCCAAAAAAAACATCCAGTGTGTAACCAGTTTACCAGAGAATAAAGAAAGATTGTGTTATATTAATATGAGCTTGGATAAACTAATATTTCATAGTCAGCTCAAAAGTGAAACAATGAAGATGTATAAACACACACAAGGCAATAAAGGTTTCCTAGCAAAAGTCACACAGAGAACCAGGGACCATTAGTTGAGAATGAAAGAAACATATTACCATCTACAAAGAAAGTCATTATTTACTGTGCAGGTGTTTGCATGCGATGGTTAAAGATAAATAGGAAGCATTGTACAAGGGGGTCAACTACCCATGGTTCTTTAGCTGCACATTGCTCTTAGGGCTTCAATTTATTGACGCTGCCTTGAATTGTGACAGTAGTATTGTGCACCTCTCTTTATCTGATTGATACCCGCCTCCGCAACATGTGATCTCTTCCCTATACATTGAAATCAGATAGTCTGCAATACAGCCTGTTATCCAGCCTGTTATCCAGCCTGTTATCCAGCCTGTTATCCAGCCTGCAATCCAGCCTGCAATCCAGCCTGCAATCTAGCCTGCAATCCAGCCTGTTATCCAGCTTGCAATCCAGCCTGCAATCCAGTCCTTGCAGTCCAGTACTTGCTATCCAGTCCTTGCAGTCCAGTCTCTTGCAGTCCAGTCCTGCAATCCAATCCGGCTATCCAGTCCTGCATTCCAATCCGGCTATCCAGTCCTGCAGTCCAATCCGGCTATCCAGTCCGGCAGTCCAGCCCAGCTAATTGCCAGTAATCCAGCCCAGCCAATTGCCAGCTATCCTGCCCAGTCAACTGTCAGCGATCCAGCCCAGTCTACATTACTGATACCCCTATGCGCAAGCATTACTTGAGAGCACCCTGCTTCGTCTTTGAGATCCCGACTCCGCCCTCTGACCAACCCTCCATCGGTTCCCAGAGTCCTCAGGTCGTGATATTCATATTATATTATATCATTATTTTTTATTATTTTTATTTTCATTTTTATTTAGATGATTACATTTATTTCATTTACTCATTTATCTACTAATTTATTTTTCACCTTTTTTTTTTTCTATCTCATATTTTGTTATTTCTATATCTATTTTATAGTTAAATCTCTTTTTAAATATTATTGAAAATTATATGATGTTGGAAATAATAATGTATATTTATCTCTATTTACCTGTCCTGTTGAAAGCTAGTGGCTGTTTTTTGCTACATATAACATTGGCCCAGATCCAGAACAACCTCTGCATGCGTTTTTTCGTCCGTTCATTAGCGTAAGTGGTGATTTTGAGTGATCTGCGCATGCGTAGTTGGCGTGTTTACGCTTGAAAATACGTCCGTTCGATCCACAGGTACGTATTTCACTCTACGTCTGATCCTGAATCACGCAAATGTGATTTTACGCCTACGTAAAGGAGGGGGCATGACAATCGTAATTTTTGGGAGTTTCTAAATATGCTAATGAGTAAAGAGGGCGTGGGAATGTATTTACAATCGATCCACATGTCCGTTACAACAAACATAAGTCAATTTACATGAACAAAAGTTAAGGTAGGGTTTCATTCGCGTAAGAACAAAAAGTTGTTGCATTTCCGTGTCACCGCGTAAGTTCGTTTATCAGAGTAAATACTTATTATGGAGCCATGCACTTGCAGTTACACATGTGAAAGAATGATTAATTACTTAATTGTACAATCTATATAAATCCCAACCCTGCTAGTGTTTGCTTATGCTGTTCCTTGTGAATGTTGTTGTGCAGGTTGTGGTTTTGTAAGCATCAATTTTTGGAGATTGATATTTGTGTAAGTACACATGATTAATGTAGTAACTTATATATGTATAAAAAAAAATTATTTGTTTTGCTTACTTATGTATTAAAAAACTAAATAATTTATATTATGTTTTAGATCTTATGTATGTAATGTAATACAATGAAAATCAGTTGAAAAAGTCATAATTTTTATTTTTATCTTTTTTATTAGATTGGATATTTTGCCATCAGATATATTTCAATATGTCTTCTGTTGGCCCTCTAGCTAATGTAAGTGTATGTTGAATGTTGCTATGTTAATTTAAACAATGTTACGTTTCAATCTTTGTTTCATGTGTTTTGCTTACACTTTTATACATGTTACGTTTATTCAAATTTTCTTAATTGTTTTTTTTTTGTTTTTGTATAAAAAAAATTGTTTAGTCTTTAAATTATTTAATAATAAGCTCCTATAATTGTTTCACAACTGACCTAAAGCAAGTTCGTTACCATGGAATAAAATAATATATATTTTTGATACATACAACTTAACTTTATCCTTTTAATAGGTGATTATGTTTTAAATATATAATAATGTTCTCTATAGAACAACATAATCTTCTCTAGATTTATGCCATTTCTTTCAATGTATGTTATACATTTAATCATACAACATGTTATATATATCTAAAAAACTAATTAATATTTATTTAGCTTCTTATGTGCCTTTCTACTAATGTTTCAGCTGTCTTGCATCATCATTGTGGCTGCTGCTGTTGAGGAAGAGGACCAGCTCCATAGCATGGTCCTTCGTCCACGTCCGAGTCATCGCCTGAGGACCAGGGAGCGCATCTTTAAACCACGTATCAGCCTGTTTAATGTGTCTAACGAGGAGGTTCGGCGCCGCTATCGCCTTCCTCCACATGTAATATTGCAAACCTTGGAGATTGTAAGATCTGATCTTGAGGACAATATAATGGCACGTACAGCAATTTCAGCGTTGACTAAATTCCTGGCGGTGTTACAATTTTGCGCCTCTGGATCATTCCAGAGGGTGATGGGATGCACAACAGGAATGTCCCAATCTTCCTTTAGTCGTGTGCTAGAGGAAGTTTTGCAGGCATTTCTGTTGCGTGTCTCCCAATTTATTAATATGCCATTGAGTTAGCAATTTATAAATATGCCATTGAGTGAGGAAGCTCTTGTGCCTATTATATTAAGCAGTCGGGGCATTGCTGGTTTCCCGCACGTTATAGGAGCCATAGATGGTACGCACATCGCTCTGGTGCCAAGGGGTGGAAACCCTATGATTTTTCTAAATTGCAAGGGTTTCCACTCTCTGAATATCCAGGTGGTGTGTGACGCCAACCTCCTCATTCGTAATGTTGTAGCCAAATATCCTGGTAGTTGTCATGACGCCCATGTTATGCGGCTATCAACAATATGGTATAAATTAAATAGAAGACATTCTGAAAGTGGTAATGATGCATGGCTTTTAGATAATTAAATGTAATTGACGTCAAAATTGCACATTAAACATTCCTTATAAAATGTGATTACTAAATACATTATTTATTCCATAGGTGACAGCGCCTATCCTCAGAGGCCCTTTCTGTTAACGCCAGTGTTAAACGCCAGTACAGATCAACAGATTGCATACAATGCAGCACATACGGCCACCAGAAGGTCATAGAGTGCACTTTTGGTGGAGCCCTCATGTATGCGCCTGTAAAGGTATGTGATATTGTTGTTCTGTGCTGTATATTGCATAACATCGC
Source organism: Limnodynastes dumerilii (assembly GCA_011038615.1). NCBI lineage: Eukaryota > Metazoa > Chordata > Amphibia > Anura > Limnodynastidae > Limnodynastes > Limnodynastes dumerilii. The sequence goes on from WWET01002470.1 coordinate 233,567, forward strand.
AATACAACACGGCTTAACATTTGAGATTGAGGCTGACGTGGAGGATGTAAATGTTATGGAGGAATACCATCATGGCTCATCTCAAAGCAGCAGTACATTTTGCAATCGTGTGATAGAGACATATTTTTAAGAAAGTATTGCTATGTTTATAATATTATAACAAGAAAAAAAAACAAAAAAAAAACAAAAACAGTTATGTCATTCACCTCTAATGTGAAACTTGCTTATCATTTCTATCTTATTTTTAATAAAAACATTAAGCAATTGTAAAAATATTGATAAAACAAACTGGTATGCTTTATAAATGCTTTTATTTAAATGCTACTACAAAAAATGGTTACATCATGTTTAGCATTTTGGTAATTTTGAAATATAGATTTTTTTAAATATATTATTATTTTTTTGCAGTTTTTTTTCCACCTTTAGTTTGTTTTGGTGCTGGTAATGGTGCTGGTGTTTTAGATCTTGTTTTGGGGGCTGAACAGCCTAGTTCCGTGTTGCCAGAAATTGCTGCTGATCTTTTTGATGCTCTGACTGGTGCTGGCGTTACATCTGTGCTAATCGTGGATGATGTTGATGGGATAGCCTCAGGCATTGGTTGAGTTGTATCATTTTTTTTACTGTGTAATCAATGAAATATTTCATCAAATCTTTAATTTCGATTAATGTTTCATTCAGTATTTGGAATGCCCTGTTATTTATTGACATTTGCTCATGTAGGGGGTCTAGTTTATTGATGATTTGATTTGTTAGATTTTGCATTGCATGGTAGGATGTTGATGGGCCAGGTATTTCATCATCATGTTGTAGAGGTGACGGGGTGGATGGTGATGGTGATGCCAGAGCTGGTGGTGGTGGTTGTGCAGGTTGTGGTGTTGGTTGTGGTGTGGCCTCAACATCTTTATCATGTATGGATTGTGTGTCATCCAGTCTTTCCTCAATATCTATGACAGAAGGAAATGAGATAACAGTGAACATGCAATGTGACTATGATGACCCAAGTAATTAATAAAATTAAAAAAAATGACAACCTTGTAAGATGTCTACACTGTATGATGCAATATAACTAACTCTGTCTCTCTTTGTGTCTCATTTTAGATTTCCACTACTCTATTAAGGATTCATTTAAGGACATTCAACATTTCATATTTAAAAATAAGACACTTGAAAAGTAGATGTAATACAAATAATCTGATTTCACATTTAATATTACCTTCGCTGTCTTCTGATTCTGTGTTTGCCACTGGACGCAAGAGTCTTGGTGGTGGACCATCCATGGTGTCATGGTCACCAACATCCTCTATCTCAGCTGTAGACACAGCACACATGGCCAAGGTTTCTAATTCATTGAAATTCAAGGTTTCAGGTATTGGTCCAGCTCCTGTTTGCCTTGAATGAGCGTGTCTCTCAGCCATTTTGTTTTATTTGATTTTTGAAATCCTGCCATCTGTGAATGAAATAAAATATACTTGAACAATAGAACAATAGATGTCTGGTTTGGTTAGGCCAACTTTGTAGTAAATTATGCTATAGAATGAAGAATTAGCATTAAAAAAAATTATAAATAATAACCAACAACTCTTTTTCAGAAGTTTTACTGTTCGGAACATACAATTGGGATTGATTTGCCTTGAGTAGGTGACAAAACGCTTATGAATGCCATTCCACACACTTCCTCTCAGGTGAGCAGAGATCTCACCACCCTCAGTATATAAATGTTTCATGACCTCAGTTACTAAAAATGTAACCTCTTGTGCAGTAAAGTTAGGATTTATTTTCTGTCCCTTTGGACTCATGATGATCACAGTGTGTACTTACGCACGTAGACGCGGGTATTGCGCGCCTTTTTACGTCCTTCATTTGCACTCTGATTGGCTAATGGTTTTGACTGTTCAGATAGGCTTGTTTTTCTATGATGTCTCATTAACTTCGCCTGTCATTATGCGTGCGTGCTTTCACTCTTACGTATATTCGCTTTATGTGATTTTTACAATGTAAAATTATGAAAACATCCATTTTGTTATATGAAATTTGTAAAAGTTTTCTATTTAGATATAGATGTATGCCATTTATGAAGTATACCATTTTAGTGATTGGCAGGATGTGTGTGGGCCTGTCAAGTTTATTCTTAGGTGATTGACAATTACATGTGCATATGACTTAGATTTAGATTTAAATATATTGCATTGAATGAAGATTAGCTGCTCTTTGTGGGCGTTACAGGACACAACCAATGTCATTGTTAGATCTAAAGCTGTGGGAGTATGTGTGACGCGACATCACGCAGCATCACTTTGCGTGAGTTCATAATTTTTATTATAAAATGGCAGCTGCACTTGCAGAGCCCTTTTCACATGCAGAGTTGAGGATCCTGGTCCGCATTATGGATGAGTTTGACCTCCACCAGCCCTGCTGTAATGCTGCCGTTAGGGCAGCATATATCAATATACAGCGGGAGATCAGATGCCGTCTTCGTGTCCACCGGCGTGTGGACCACCTAATGCGCCGGTGGTCCGATCTAAGGCGGCGCCAACCAGATCTGCTAGAGGAGGTCCGCATGCAGATCCAGCGTCATGCGCGCAGTAAGTATTTACTTTCACTATACAATCATTAGTTTTTACTTATGTGCTGCTTACAATGCAATGGTTCTTATTGTGTTTGTGAAATCATGATGTGTCAAATTATTTAATGTGTTATTAGATGAATTACTATGATATTGGCCAAACTAGACTTTTGCTACTTTGCATTTTTTAGATATATGTATTAGTTTATTATAACGTAGTTTGAAGTTTGCTGTTGTAGTGATGTCCATGGTGTGTGTGCCATTAAAATGTATTGATATGTCTTTGACATTAATATGGTCCTATTAGTAAATATTGATTTTTAAAAAGCTTTGTGAAAGAAGATTATTTTATCTTTGATGGGGTTTCAAGAGACAGACAAAGGCGTGCACATGTTAACTATGGAACTATGATAAAGCAGTAAACACTATCTCTTGAATGTAGTTTATTATTTTGTAATATTTTTTTCATTGTTTATTCATTTGTTTTTTACTTAAAAGGGTGTTTATTGTAATTTAAATGTGTATAATTTTTTTATATCCATTAGAACAGGACAGACACAGAATGGCAGAATTTGCCCGCCTCCAGCTGGAGCGGGAGGAGGAGACAGAGGAGGAGGAGGAGCAGGAGGATCAGGCTCCACTTTCCCCCCAGCCTGAGGAGGAGGAGCAGCAGGAGGAGCAGGCTCCACATTCCCCCCAGCCTGAGGAGGAGATTGAGGAGCAGGAGGTGCTGCACCATCATGTGCAGCCAGAAACCATTGAAGGGGGAATTGGTAAGTGTATGTTTTTTTTTTTTATAATTTATCTTTCTAATTGGATTATGTATATGGTGACATGACATGTATGTTTTTCTTTAATAATAACCCACAAACTTTAATTTACATGCAAAATGTAAACAAGGTTACAAAAATAAGATTGTTACATCTGCATCCTTAAAAATGTTATGTAAAAAAAAACATCACAAACCATTTATTTGTTTGCTCTTTAATAATGTAAATTATCTCATAATAATTAGGGACATACCAGGAATATGTATGACATTTCAAATGTCACATAACTTGTATAATGGAGCTGCTTTAATTGTTCATATTTAGCATCTCCACAAATATAGAAAAATAGTCTTGTAAAAATGTTATTTTCATTGTGCATTTGTAAAAAAGTATGATGTTGAAGCAAGTAAAACAAAGAAATGTACAAATTTTAAAAAAAAAATGCAATATTTCACATCTGTTTTAAATGTAAAGCATTTTATTGAGTGTAATTATTAATTTTTTTATAAGAATTGAAATGCTAATTTTTTTTTTTTACCAACAGATGTGCCCAACATGGACCCCTTCAAATAGGAAATTAATAAATAGTTAATTTTTGTATATTTTTTGTTTTTGATATTTTCTATTTAATAATATTTTATTTTTTTGTTTGTTATGTTTAAATAAATATTTTTTATATTGATGGACCACATAAACATTTATATATTAAACAAAAAAAAATTAAACATGTACATAATCATGCATTGTAAAAAATCTTTTTTATTATGATTGACATAATGGCTAAAAATACATAGGTTTTGTTAATGTCCAATATGTAATATAATATTTAATAATTAAATTGTTTTTATTACTTTTAATTGACTTAATAAAATATGTTTGTTGTAAAAATAATACATAAAACATAAAATTAGAAACAGTACATTTATATATTTAAATATATTTAGATAAAATATACAAATGTAATTATCTAAATTTGTACGCATAGAACCGTTATTATAAAAAAATACACATGCATACTATGAATAAAAGTACTTGTGAATCAGATGTACGTATTTAGCAAATGTCTGCATGATCCACAATTACTACCATATTACGTGCTGCGTACATCCGTTAACAATACGCACGTGTGTGGACGTATTTAATAATACGTGTTATGGGTGTGTCAACATAATTTACGTTGCTTCAACAATACGTAATTTAATTGTTTACGTGGATGCGTATTTACATACTTTGACGTACGTAAGTACATATGCAGTCGTTGTTCTGGATCTACCCCATTGTCACTAATGAAAATGATTTAGTATTTATTGTATTGGTCAAATGCAACATTACTTTTTATTTAATCCTAAATTATTCAAATAAATATATGATATGGCCTTATGAGGTTCTAGGTCCCTCAGGAGCAGTTTTATCTCTAAATTAGAAAGCACAGCGCATCGGCGTAGGTCTGGATCAGGCCCTAAGACACCAGGGCGTGCCTGAGCGGAAGGTAAGCGTAAAAGTTAGAAGTGGGCAAAAGAAATTCCTCCTGCAATTGAGCAAAGGATTTTAGCACTCCGTTTTCATACAATTGACCCAGCAATTGTAATGCAGAACGTGACCACACATTGCGCACCCTCATGGACTGTATTTCCGAGTATGCAGAATTGTGCCAAAGTGGCATATCAGGATCCATTCCCTCACTCCTCAGAAGGTGCCCTGCTAGTCCCCACATCTTAATAGCCTGCTGGACAATTGGGTAGAAGCTTTTTTTGATTCAGTAATCAACCAACAGTAATTGTAAAAGGTTAAGATACTGGAAAGAGTGGTGGACCAAGGCGTGTACAACCCTTCTGGTCCCTAGGGTTCACCCATGGGAGCAGATGAACGAGCTGAGAGGCTATATAGTAGTTGCAAAAATTGGGTAAAGAGAGATCCCCCACCCCCTTTGCTTAAAACGGCATTGGTATCTTAATTTTAGGCTTCTACCCAGCACAAATAAGGGAGGAAAGTAAACCATTGAGTACTGCAAAAACTCTGTATGGGAGGTATATTGGTATATATAAGTATTTTGGTTGGATTACCATCTTCCCTAGATTTATTCTACCTGTGACAGTAAGGGGGAGCTTACACCACTGGTAGAATTTGTTTTTCAAAAAGTAGTCTATGGATATAAAGTTAAGTGGGGAATACTCCGAGGTCTTATGAGAAATCCATATTCCCAGATATTTGATTCTAGCCGTCCATTGCAAGGGGCCCTATAGGAGGGTACGAGAGGAATACGTGCAACCTAGGGGGAAAAGGTGTGATTTTGACCAATTAATCTTAAATCCGGAATAAGCCCCAAAGTTATCTACTGTATGTAATAAACTACTCATATATCGATCAGCATTAGAGAGGAATAGTATAACATCATCTGCATAAAGAGCTATGGTGTCCAAACAGTCCCCAGCAGGTAGGCAGACTATATCTGGGTTTGAACGTATGATACAAGCCAGTAACAGAGAGCAACTCTGGCGTGTGCCCCTGCCCAGCGCAAACGGACCAGAGGTATGATCATTAACACAGATCTGTTACTGCACCGCCGGAATTACCTGAATCGGAGAACCGAGGTGGCCGTCTGCAGAGATGGATGTTGGTGAAAAGGTACCCCGGGTTTACCTCAACAGAGAACTAAGGTGACCAGAGAGAGAAGGAGAGGAAGCCGAGTAGCTCTCCAGTTAGTAGAGCCTGATGTCAGACCGGGTGTTCGCTAGAGCCCCTGATGGTTGGGATAGACTGGAGCAGGTAGGAATCCATCAGGTTATGCCCCTTAGAGAATACCCGGAAGAGGAAAGGGGGCAGCGGGGAATGGACAAGGTAAAGAGGGCAAATAGCAAAAGTAGTACCAGAAGAGACTGGACTGAAACTAACCACAATAAACATAAAACACTAACAAGAGACTGGAGGAAGTACACGGGACGGACAAGACTGACTGACGAACTGGGACTTACTCACACACACTCACTCACACACTCATACAGCTACCCAAAAGGCACAAGCACAAACTCTCAGGAGAAGGCAGGGAATAACAACAATGGAATAACACAATAAGGTGGGAGAGGAGGTGAATGGAACACTGAGGATAATAGGCAAGGACCAGGGCTGGATAATGGAGGACAAGCCTCTGATGGGAAGTCCCTGACCATATCCCTCCAATGAACGGGGAGCGCGCCTGACTGACGCTGCAGCGATGCTCCCACGTGATATTGTTTACATTGGTGACAGACACGTTGGGAGCCGCAGGGCGCGAGGAGACATGCGGGAAATGGAGTGCACGGACGAGGGCAACGAGGAGGGTAAGTAACGGCACAGATTGTAACAAGATCATGGCTGCAGGAGACGAATAGAGCAGTTGCACCCACCTAACAAATCTTTCCCCAAAGCCAAAACGGCACAACAGTTCCCAGAGGTAAGGCCACTCAACGGAGTCGAATGCCTTAGCTGCATCGAGAGACAGAACTGCTGCCCTTGGCATGGTTTCATCTGTCAATTGTATGTGGCTAAACAATCTATGCAGGTTAGTAGTGGTTGACTTGTCTGGCATGAACACCGTCTGGTCAGAGTGAACGATCTGAGTGATAACTGTTTTAACCTGGTCGCCAGCAGTTTAGACAATACTTTAACATCAGTCGAAAGTAGTGAAATGGGGCGGTAAGATTCCAGATGAAGAGGGTCCTTGACTGATTTGGGGATCATGAAAATGGGCCATAGTCTTTAAGACCGCGTATACGCAATCTACGTTACAAAAAGTAACGTAGATAGCGTAACGAAATTACTGCGCATGCGCAGTAGTTCATATCGGTAAACTCCGGCCGCATATGCAATGTGGCCGGAGGTCTGAATACGGCCCAATGAGTGCTTCCAACATAGAGGGCGGCAGTTCTCCCACCTCAAAGAATCTATTAAAGTATAGCAGTAACTGAAGAGAAAGGAACTTAGAAAACATTTTATAAACCTTTATTAGAATCCCATCTACCCCGGGAGCCTTATGATTTAGGAAGGTGCTGAATACAATCTACAACTCTTCAACCATAAAAGGGGCATCGAGGAGGTCCACCGATTCCTGTAGGAGCCTGCAGAAGCGGACCTGATCTAGGTAAGTGGATAATTGGTCAGGAGTATAAGACACTTGTGAGGAGTAGAGATATTTATAAAAGTGGTAAAAGACATCCACAATTTCTTATCCCGTATAATGCATGACAACCTGAGTGTCTAGAATAGCCAGAATAACGTTATTTTCTCTAACCTCCCTTGCCAGGCAAGTCAGGTAGCTACCCCCAGCATCTGCCTGCGAGTATAGCTACCCCCAGCATCTGCCTGCAAGTAATATTTGGCGAAGAGGAGTCTACGTTTAGATTTGTCCTGCAAGTAATCAGTCCACTTCCTCTGTCCCCGCACCCAGAATTTCCGGTCCTCCGAATCGATGGAGGATATATAGCGTTCCTCCAGGTCTCTGCAAGTTTGCTCCAACTCCACTTTCCTTGCCCTGTGGAAACGCTTAATGCTGTTACAGTTGGCCAAAGGGATTGCCACCAGGAGCCCGGAATCTATGTCAGCACCAGGTGTTCACTAGAGCCTCTAGTGGTGAGGATAGTCTGGGCTGCTGGTCTGACAGGTCGTTCCCCCGGTGATAGCCCCAGAGGGGTACTGCAGCTTAGTTAGTGCTAACAGGCACCCAGGTACTCACAGGAACCCTTGTATACAGGATAACAGGTAAGTAACACACACTTAAACTCTCAAGAACAGTAATGTGGTTTTTAATGCAAATACTGGAACCCTCATACACAGTACAGCAAGAATGAATGTACACACAAAAACAATGTACAATAAATAAGTATACCAATATGAACCCCAAATTGCAAGGAAATATAGGGAGAGGATGATACTAGCACTGGAGGTGTTACAGGCTGCTCTCCTAATCAGAAAGGTATACCAAACAAGGATACTGCTACACAGGCAGAAATTGGTGCACTACAAGTCCCAGGATGGAATAAGGGACTGTGCTGACCGTATGGACAACAGCACAAAATAGGTAAAGACAGGTGTAACAGTCTACCACTAACAACACTGCAAGCTGGAATATACAGCGGGGCAACGGCTCAATACACACTGGAGATGACACACACTCAGTGGAATACACGCACAGTAAAACACACTGGAGATAAACAACTACACAGTGGTACAAGAGACTGGCAGCTACACACTCGAGCAAGATGGCAAATGCTGCGAGGAGATGTTAAACACAGGAAAACTAACAATGAGCTCCACACACTGCTAGATGGCAAAAGCAGGTAACGTACAAAACACATGGCAGATCAAACACTCACCCGACAGGACGGAGCAATGTGAGATGGTAAACACATGCATGCACCACTCAGGAGTGGGGTAGAGACCGGGACCTGTCCGGGGCTGAGGCCACCAGCAGGAGTAGCGGACTACTTTTGCCGTGCACCTCGCCACACATGGGGTCAACAACAATAACAGAGGGTATCAGGAAAGCAAGGGGGTACACACCAGGAACACGGTATCAGGAGTATGCAAAAGCAATACACGGCACTCAGACAGTCAGCAAGTATGATCAGGAAACCAGACGCTATAACCGACACCTGTGGAACTGAGCAAAGGCTATTTAAAGGGAACTCCCCCAATCAGCAATGAGAACCTGACACACCTCCAGGGTTGATTACCTGACAGCTGGGGAAAAGTGCACACATAGAAACACACTGTGCTACACCCTGCTAGTGTTATTCTTATGGAGTGTAACAAATGCCTGCTACACTTTTATAAAGGAGCTCCGCTGGACTGCCTTGAATGCATCCCAGAGAGCCACAGCCCCCCTGCAGTATCACAATTTACACTGAAGTACTGCACCCATTCAGCCACTAGAGCTGCCCCCGCTCCCATTGGTGTCAGCCAAAATGGATTGAGCTTCCAAAAGCAATGATCAGATATCCCTCTAGGCATATACCCTACCTTATCTACCTGGGCACAATGTTTGTGAGATCAGTACTAAATCAATGCATGATAATGTGTGGTTGAAAGCAGACTGACAGGAGTACTGCCTTGTTTATGGGAATCTCACCTGCCAAGGATCCACCCATCCCAATTCTTGAATGAGTCTTGCAAATGAGATAGGGCCAGAGGGAGGGTCTACTGATTGTTCACTCCACCTTTCTGTAGATTGTTACAGTACATTATTATAGTCCCAAAGACACACCACCTCAATGGCCGGGGCCTGGGAAATGTGGAAACCGGAATATGGACAATAATAATATAATAATATATGTCATATATATGTTTTACCAATCTGTTTCTATGTTACCTGAATTTGAAACAAAAGCAGAGTTAACTATTGATATGGTAATTAGCAGGGACTTCCTTTGATCAGGAGAAGGCTTTCTTCCCCCAAATACTGGCCAAATCAGAGATGTTAGAGATTATCCAATCATAGATCAGGAAAGTTGTAATGGAAAGACAGATAACTTTTGAGTCTCAGAGTGGAATCAGAGCTGAGAGGAGTGGAAGTCTTCAAGATGTAAGGGCTAGGAGGTACATGCTGGCTAGGGGTTCTCCAGGTGATCTGAAGGCAAGTTCTCATGGGGCAATGAGGTAACTGGGAGATCTCTCTCTATCTAATCTTTATTCTCTCTAAATGACTATTCTTCTCTAATATGCATTCTTATTTAAACACCCTTAAATTGATTATTATCTGTCTGATAGATAATGTGAAATGCCATGTGCTTGTAAGCCATCTTGGGTAACGTGTTAGCAGCCATATTGGAAAGGACCTTTGTCTGAAATAACTAATGTAATGTCTGTTACCTGTGTATTCCTGTAAATGTATAATAAATTATTGTTAATCTTTGTTAAACCTTATTAGACAATTCAAAGCATGTCATTCAAAAAATATTAATATCAACAGAAACAAAAGATGCAGCATAGCCAAGAACCTCACTACTGTATGGAGGAGGGATGTAGATACCCAGGATAAATAGTGGTATGGAATATACTGTGGTGCGATGTAAAACAAAGCAACCATTTTGGTTAACCTGTTACAATACAAACTGCACATGCTTGCGTGTAAGGATGAACACTCCAGTGGAGTTATTAGCATAAGGAGAGTGATAGGTCCACCCCACCCATGGATGCTTAAGTGAGAGGAGACAACTACTTGTCATGTGCATCTCTACCAAGCAGGTGATGTCTGATTTGTATTTCTTAAATGGTTAAGAACCAGTGAATGTTTAACCCGATCATTTAACCCCCTTGTGTTGCAAACAAGGACAGATAATCCACTCCCCCCACCTATAACCCGGGAAGATGCCATAAATGATATGCCAATAGAATTAAGCGGAGAGCATCCTCTGAGTGCATACTACCAGAAGGGGCTGTAAAACCTTGAATACACATCATAACAGCATAGATCATACAAAACATTATTAAACCATATAACAGTAGTGCCGTCCGCCCATTCAACCCCACCCTCTATGCCCATTAAGCCTATTGGATACGTCCACCCCTAACAACAATAATACTAACAACCCCCCCCCCCCTTACAACTTAATGTTCCCGCTTAAGTGGAACCATGATGCCCCCAGGGAGAAAAAGGTAAACAGCTAAATAAGCTGTGTGGGACTAAATTATCTAAAGGATATTAGCTGCAGGAGTAGCCCCTACTGTATATCAAGAAAAGATGAGTCCCCGCAACTGTGCTCACTGCCAGGTCGGTAACAGAGTGTAAAACCAATAGAGTCCCGGAGTTAGCCTATGAAGAGCCTATGTGTTAAAAGTCGTGAATAATACTCATTCATCTGGATGCTCTCTCTGACGAGGAAGTCTCTCGAGCCAGTCCATAGCATCACCTGGAGTTTGGAAGAAGTGTGTTGAACCATCAGCAATCACTGGGAGCTTGGCAGGGTATAACATAGCATAGGGTATTTGTAATTTCCGAACTTGCATGAATTGAGCTCTAGATTTTTGTGTAACCATTGCGAAATCAGGAAACACTGTGCACTCATAGCAGAAAGGACCATCATTTTGCATCGCAGGCCATCGCGGCGATATAGGCACAATTTTTTTTCAAAAATTTTCCATATTCATTAAGAATCGATTTGGTCGGGATTTGTGTAATCTCAGGCGATGGGTTGCGATTTGTTATGTCCTATAATGCGGCGATATCAAAGTTTAAATCACCGTGATTTGGTGGCTGCTAATGTTAAAGTATAGGGTTTGAATTTTCTGTTTCAAATCGCGTGATATACATTGAAAACATGGGATATTTATGCAAATCGTGTGAGAATGCTGAAATCACGCAATATTTGAAATTTCAAACTGTGTATAAAAAGTTTTTGGCCACCATTTTAATTTGCAGTCTTTAGAGGTGCTCTAGTGGTTTGGTGTGTCTGCTCTGTCTACTGGCTGCATTACTGTGATTTTGAGGAAGAAAACTTTTCCAAATTGGTCCAAAACTTACTCAGTAAGGACCTGATTCAGAGATACGATATTATCGCTTTTTAGGAGCGTATATTTAGGATCTTAAGAAATGCGCATCATTGCGCAGTAATAGTGCAACGCCATGTATGTAGAGGTTGAGATTCTAAATTCTGTAAGCGCAGACCTGTGAATCGATCGCAAGCACTTAAGATCCGAAGTGCTGCGTAAATCTAGGAACCGAAGGATTTGCATAGGCATGGGCGGGGGGAGGCATTGAGATGAGGGAAAGTGGGCGCGACCAGACACTTAGGATCTTAAATAAACGCAACTAATTCACATAAGATCTCAAATGACAGTGCAGAGTTAGGGTTTCTCAATGCTGGTCTAACTTTAAGATCCGCCACTGTTTGCAAGGGAAGTGACTGTTGACCAAAGTCTCACAATGCAGCATGGGAAATCACAATTTCCATCGTGAGACTTTGGTAATTTCCCACGCTGGCAGAGGGTATATATATAACCCAATGCCAGCCAACCTGTCATTAGCGCCGGGGATGTACTGCTTGAGGGACATAGTAAGCAGCGGACCAATAGGGTTTTTTTTTTTTGCCAAGACCACCCCATCGGATTAAAAGCTTAGAAGACTGGACCGGGACCCCCATCAGAACAGAACAGGT
>WWET01002471.1:0-16260 GCA_011038615.1 Limnodynastes dumerilii
TGAACCGCGTTGCTTCCTGGTTCCTGCTTATGAGGTCATCCATGCGCCTCACTTCCGGCCGCGTCACTACCGCCCGCTTTCACATGGATTAACCCAGGCATCCGGTAGTCGCGGCCGTTACAACGGCCGACGCTTGATACACTCCCAGCCCGTTCTCCAATGCTGGGAACCGGGCATTCAGGAGAAGAGCTTCAGTGCTCCGGAGGCCGTCCTGTGCCTCTCCGGCCCTGGCCTAGCTGCCGCAGCACCGGCCCAGGAGCGCAATACACGGGGACCCAGGTAACTAACCTATCACTACTACTCCTATCTGACTCCAACAGGAAACAAGAAGACACAGGAAGTTGGGAGTGTGCAGCTTATATACCCGGTGTCTTGTTTCCTGTCCTGGCTCCAGAGGGGAATACTTACCCATGTGTGCTGACGTGGCAGGAGGCAGAGGAAAGTTAAATGGTCTCCAAGCAATATTTTAATTGCATGATTTTTGTCTTGCTATTCACTAATTTTTATTTTTTGTTTTGGTTCTTAATATTTCTCTGGCATTGTGAGCCATTTATCTCTATATACTCCACCATATAATTTTTGTATAATATAAGATCATAGATTTGATATTACCAATTTTAAGTGTATCTAATAAAAAATTATCTTTTATCATATTTCGCATTTGGGGAACATTTTGAGTGCATCCTAAAATACATACTCTTTTCTGTACATAAATTTTGTGGGTTGGGGAGCACCACCTGATATGGGAAACAAGTGAGTAACAAAATTTAATTGACTGGTGATTTAGACTCCCTTTCATATTGGTCCCCTTTTTTCTCTATGATCTCTATACAACTTTCATATTGTTTGGTGACATTTTTCTACATTATATACAAGCCTCTATTGAACAGAGCAATAGAGGAGATAAAGTAAAATATGAATATAATAAAGCCAAAAAAAAGTTCATTCTTCTTAAGAATAATAATCATAGAAAACTGTATTTCTTATTCTAAAATCATTATATTTAAAAAGATCAATGCATGGTCATAGAGCAACAGAGAAGCAGAGATATGTAAAACTTCCAAATCGGTTCCAACACAACATGCGTAGAAGGACATGATCCTGAATAATTTTAAGAAATCTCTTATTTTACACCTTTATCCCATTAATGTCCTTTTAAGATTATACTATCAACTACTGAATGTAATGATTTTAGAATGAGCAATAAGATTCACTATGATTATTTTAAATAAATGCTTTTTTGTCTTTCATAAAAATGTGTTTTTATCTATATATTTTTGCGCTAAATCTCCTGCCTCTCTCTGTTCTGCACGTCCAGCTGGGGTTATTGCCAACCCCTTGAAGATAACTTGAGTGGTTTGCAGCTTTCGGACTGAGACTCATCCAAGATGAGACAAGCCCTCACAGAAAAAATATAGAACGTCTTTAATAAAAGTGAATATGGTGTGAGTGTTTGTTGTCCACCTAGATCTTCCCCACCCCACACTCCAGATGTCGGATTATCTGTCATTTGACATTTATAAGATCCTTATTATCAGAACTCTTTTTATGCAATATTAATCTGACCGTTGACCATTCCTTGCATTGTTGTACAAACTGTGATTTCCTTTCATGACAAAGACTCCACATACAAATTTACATGATTTATAGTTTGAGTTCTAGGACACTGTTCTGATTCTGCAGATAGATATTACATAACATTAATAAAAAAAATATTGATAGTACTTAAGAAGGACACAAAACCTACGTTAAAGTGTGTGTGTGTGATAAATGTGTACTGTGCCAGAAATCAAACAAATTCTGATAAGCAATTTAATTAAAGTATGACCTGTGATTGACACGCCGATAAAAATCACAATTGCAGGCAAGGTCAGATGTAAGATAGAGGATATAGAGGATATAGATTTGCCCACCCTGCTTGTATTAACACTTCAATCAGTGCAACTTCTCTTTTACTATAAAGGAATACAGAAGAGATTGATTATTTCTTATGTAATTTCTAAAATAATCCTTTGTGAAAGCCATTTTTGAACAAAAAGTGAATTTCTTTAATAAAAAAAAAAAACAATACATTTTTATATTATTGATCAAAGGAAATATTCTACAGTTGTGATTAGTATGAAATATTGCTGAATGTATACATGAAATGGAGCCAATAGTGAGACAACTCATGGGGCACATTTATGCAATGCAATGATCACTAAGAATATCCAATGCAGGGAGAGCTTTATATGCACTGGAGTTGGCACAAACCTACGGTCATCCAACCAGAGCCAGGGCAAGAGTTACAGCTTAACACACAGTTATTTAACCATGTCAAAAAAAACAAACTATGATATTATCCTTAAATTTTATGGTGCCACAAGGGCACCTTACAAAGACCTTAAATAGAAACCGCAGGAACAAAATAAATGGTAATATTTGACTGGCCTATGCACTACAACTTACTGCAATATTCCACTGTGTAGTTTTCATTATTTTTTTATAATTTTTTTTTTTTGTTTAAATAAAAGTGGTTGTTTCATGCACTTATTTCCACTTCAAATTAATACATGTGAATTATGACCCTGAAGTATATGCTTCTGTCCACGGTTAATCTTTGCAGATGATGGAGTTTTAAGTTGACATCACCAAAGACACCACTGCCCAAGAATCATTTAAAGAGAACCTCTATCCATCTTTTTTCTTAGTAAATTGTAATGAGAACTTTTTATACAAGCGAACGGTTATCAGCTAAAAATAATGATACTTGAAAAGATTACGTGACCCAAGACCTAGCCAAAATAACACATTTAAGTGCACTAAAGAAAAAATACATTGCAAAGGTTTAGAAAAAAAAAAATATGGAAAAACTATATAACTCTTGGTAATTATAAGTAGAAGACAGCAGTCACCCTTGAGTCTATAAATAGACACCATTAGCACACTAGGTTAGGACCTTAGTGGAACAGAATATAATCATAGCACAAGCACCTCCAAACCAACAGAAATGTTTTTTGGAGTCTTTATTAAAATCAGAAATTACAATCATTTTCTATTGTCACTAATAGATTAATTGGAAGCCTATATAGGCAAGGCACATAAACACACTGAAAACTACTGTATGTCTAATATGGTCTACTTATTTATCTCTTATTTAAACCTTTATAGAATTTCAGTGACACATTCAATCCACTATTACATGAAAAACATTTATTAAATTATAATTAGGAATGACCATCCTAAGAGACAGACAAGCATCCCATAGTTTTATTTACTAAACATATATGCATATATCTAGTACCTAGGTATTTAATTGTAATATTTAGAGTTCCAGCTTTCCTCACACATTAGTTAACCATAGATGAAAAACTTACAGAAACACCAGGTGAAAGGGAACATTTCAAACAATATGTATAATATTTCTTATTGTGTAATTATATATTAGAAATGCAACTGTCTTTTCTTTAAAAAACCAATACAGTTATAAACTTTACTAATTTTACGTTTAAGATTTTACATTATAAAGTAGGAAATGTTCTCTAAACTAGAGTCAATGGTCTAGATCCAGTATATAAAAGAGAGGAAAGTTACAAATGGTCAAAACCAGGTGGATTTCAGGGAAGTCAAATTTCATCTGTTGTAAACAGTATTACAGTTGAGAGTTCTAAATAAGCAAGTCTAAACAAACAAGTCTAAATAACAGTGAAATGTAAAGCTGGTCAGTATCTGTGTGCAATAAGCAAAAGCAAAGTATTCACCCTGTATGCATAGAATAAAATTAATTTGACTCCCCTATAATAAACATGGTTTTGCCCAGGTGGTAGGGTGGGTACACACTGGTGCATCTTACCAGTGTGTTCTGTCCAAAGATGCTCCAAAATCTTTTGAAATAGTCTGATCTTTTAAGGCTCTTAATATACAGGATCAATGATGGAAACTGTATATTTTGCTTTTTGCAAATGTGTACTATGTTTATTAGGAGCATATATGGACAGTACACACTGGTAAGATAACTGGTGAAATAGCCTTTTCATTGTGATTGGAAAGATTATATGCTGAAAAGCACCAGTGTGTAACCTGCTTAACTTTCCTCTTATTTTCAAACTCTGGATCTGTTCCAATGACATAACATATGAAATCAATGATATGCCAAAAAAAAAAAAAAAAAAAAAAAAAAAAGGTTGCTTTTGGTTTACCGATTTATATTGATGTTTTAATATTAGGCCACAGTATACAATATAGTGTCTATACAGTAGCTTGTGCTAGTTTTATTAAAAATAAATGGTAAAAACGTGCAAAAACTTTATTCATATGTAGCAATTTATGGGAGAATATTTTATGGGCCTCATTTATTTCACTAGTAAACTAAATGTCTGTCTAGAATTCTAGAAATGTACATACATGCAGCTATACAAAGTGACTCTGAATTTATTCTAATGCAAGATGTCAGGGACATATATGGAATCGGTTACATTCACCACATAGAACGAGGGATTTCCGAAATAGGGGCATCCGAAAGTTCCTTTTTAGAATTTTTTTTTCAGAATGGACGAGTATGCCAATTTGCATACTCACCCATTCCTTTTCGGAAACGCCGCTGCCGCAGGACCCGCACCATGGGAAAGGTGAGTAACCTCTCCAGGGTTAGGGTGAGGCTGCGGGAGAGGGAGGGTTAGGGTAATAGAAAGGGAGGGTTAGGGTTAGCATTAGGGGAAGGGTTGGGGTAGTATTCAGGCTTACATTTCGGAGCACCGTGTTCAGTGCTCCGTGGATCGATTGCTATGCCTAATCGAGGCATAATCAAATCCCAGAAACCGCCCTATCGAAATAGGGCCGTTCTTTCCGGGGACCCACACCCATTTGGGATATTTGCTAGGGTTATTATTTTACATGTTCAATCTGCACTCTATTATGAAATACTAGTCCTAGAACAAAAGTTATTTACTCAGGACATTTGTCACCCCAAGGGGTCTGGATGAATAGCCAAATGTCCCTCTAGAGTCAGTCAGGGAAAGGAAATGGTCATATAACCTTCACACTTTAACTTAGCTCCAAAGACAGACCTTTTGGCTCTGGCCAGCCAGAGGGGCTCTAGGCTCTACAGGGGTGGATACAGCTAATACCGCTTTCACATCACCACTGGTGAAAAACCCTGGTCTTTCAACCCAGGTTTTTCCTGGTGGAAATACCGGGGCACAAAAAAAAAGCCACCTTTAAGTCCACAAAAACCCTGAAAATTCCTGGGTCTGACCCTTTCAGATCACCAGGAATCTCCCGGGTTTTAGTGGATTTTTAACGCTGCAGAGCATGCTGATACTTGTAGTGCTACAATCATCAGCATGCCCAAGGATGGCAGGGCATGCTAGCGCTTGGAGAGCCAGCATGCCCTGTCATCTGTTACAACAAAACACAAATCAATACCCCTCCTAGCTACTAAATAAAATATAGGGCCGGCCCCCTACCATTAAAAAAAGACTTAACATTTAATGCCCCCCTATAAATAAACAATGATTATTTAATACCCCAAATAATGAAAAAAAATCACCGCTAATTATAAAATGCATAAAATAAATGCATAAAAAAATGGCATAAAAATAAATAAAAAGAAGTACTTACCATCTTGATTAGGAGGATCCCATCTTCCAAGCTTTTAATCTGTGGAGGAGGTCTTTAAAAATAAAAAACCCTATGGCCCACCGCACTCATGTCCTGCACCGCAGGACATCCCGACGCTAATGACAGCTCTGCTGTCATTGGGGTATATTTATACCCTTGGGCAGCCTGTGAAATCCCGTTTCCATGGTGACCAAGAGCAGCGATAACAAAGTGATTGCCACAAAGACACACACTCAGAGATACTGTCTTAGACAAAATCACTTAAATCCTCCTTAGATGGCTTGATCAGATTCAAATGTAGAAGAAAATCTGGACATCAGAAGGGATTCAGAAGAGGCAAACCACTTAATTATATGTGAAGATGTTAAAATAGCACCCTATGGTCCTCCATATTGAAACTACGACTACATATTGCCAACAAACTGCTCACATCCTAGACATGGGATGTGAAAACGAGAAGACCGTCCCCCTGTGTAAGAGGCAATAATAAATCTTCCTCCCAATAAATTTGCGATGCATTTTTAGCTAAATTAAAAGCATCTGAAAAATATGTATCCAAAAGGAGATGCTCAATCTACCATCACTTCCAATAAACCTATTCCAAACAATATTTTAAGGAAGCATCAAACTGGTCGGGAATATTAAAGTACTAGATAGCCAGTGCTTAATCTGTAGATATGTTTAAAACTACTGTATGAAAAATACCAAAAGTTGGTTTTATGTAGCAAAATGTACAGAGAATGAAATTCCATAGCAGGTCTTGAAAACATCTAATGCCTTGTTGTCACCAAAGAGTAAGGAACAGATTCGGTTATGAAGGTCAATTGTTTTTATAATGGGGACAGTAAAATCATTCTGATGCACCCTATTAAATAATTGTACCAAGTCTCTGACATTACATCAAATAGGTATACATTGGCCTCATGGACTTATAAATTAAAAAGGTCAGTAAACAGACATTTAAGTGAGACTGGCCTATTCATATCTATCTATCCTTGGTTTTTACCCATTCCTCGATTTCATGTGTACAAGATCATGCCAATTATGTTGGCGTGTGAGCATCATAATCAACCAGTTTGACCAGATCTGGGTTTCTAAAAGAATACAATAAAAACAGCGTACACAAAGTCAATTGCGATTTGGGCAAAAGCGGGCCTACAACCTTTTATGCATTTATATTTATTTTTAGCGTTAAATCATTTGCGAACACGGAACACAACAAATCTATAGCAAGGTTTAACCAAGTGTGTGGTTCAGAAACTGCATCTCAAATTGCAGTTTGCAGTTCTGAGAAACTACTTACTGGTAAAAGTGCACAAAAAAAAAACCTCTCCATTTGGTACAACAGAGTTGTTACAACATGCCAGGACTGCACAGATCTGTCAATATGAATGGTGTTTCACCCACAACATATTGACCCTGGTTTGGGTAAGATCTTAAAGAAATTCATATCAACCAGAAAATAGTCCTTCCATTGTTAAATCCTAACCCCCAAAATTCTAAAGAATTAAGTCTATATTCTCTGGACTTAGTCTGGGCCTTAAGAATATATATCGCTAGAACGCAAGACATCAGATGATGTAAGCAATTATTTATCTTAATCGAAGACAAAGGGAACGGAGAATCTGCTTCTAAGGCTACATTAGCCAGATGGATTATCGCATGTATTACAGAGGCATACAAATTAATAGGTCAACAGGTTCCCCTAGGAATTAAGGCTCATTTGACCAGGGCGGTAGCAGTGTCCTAGGCAAAGAAAGAAGACGCTTCACTGGAGGAACTGTGCAAAGCGGCAGGAAGGGCTTCATCCCACACTTTAACTAAGCACTATAGACTAAACCTTCAAACATCAGCCGATGTGAGATTTGGGACAAGATGTCTATCTGTAGTTGTCTAGAAGGTAACAAATTTTTATCCCTGTAGACCTCTGCACCATATACCAGCCCAATAGGGATTGCTTAGGTATAACCTATTGTTAATGCTGCCAGGGAGGATGATGAGGAAATGATAGATTACCTGATAATACGATTTCCTCGACTCCTCCATGGCTTGGAATCGAGACTTGGGCCGCTCGTTGGGGAAAATTTACTCACACCTCTCCCCTTAGTACGATGGCTTTTGAAACCCTATATAAAGTACTTTATAATGGTATAGATGCTCCTTTTATTCTAAATAAAATGGTTCTGGGTGTCTCGGTTAGGTGTTAGTGATGTTTAGCTATGGCGGACCCTATCCACATATGGTATATTTGCCCTTGACTTCTGTCTTTCTAGTCTTCTATGTGACACTGGTTTGATCTATAGATGCAGATGGAAGTTCTCTCCCTTTCTATGTCTGGCTAATTGGCTAAATTCATGATTACCTGGTGGAAGACTCGGGCCTGTTTAAAACATCAGTTCACTACTGACGAATAGAGAGTTGCCCCTCTCCCACCATTATAGTAGACCAAAGCGATTAGGCCTCTACCCCCCTTTTTTCTTCCCTTTTCTTACCCCTCTGACTCTCCAATCTGTTTCTTAGTTGCAACACCCCAGTCGTGTTACTATTCAAGTCTTATGCAGGTCGATCCATGTTATGGTATATATTGTAAAAATCAGCATTTGGTTAGCATTGTTTTTTTGTTTCTCTCTTTTCATTGTAATGTATGACATCCTGTATTATACTGAATACAATAAAGTTAGCAAAAAAACATTTGTAAGAAAGTAATATTTTGTTTTCACAGTATTGGCACATCATCCAATCAAAGCAAATTACATGAATTCACTGACTGAATGACTTAAGTGTGCACATTCTCAAACATTTACAAGATCTGCAGCAATTACATTTGACTTCAGTATGATTTGTGGTTTCTTGTGCCATAATGTTTTACTGCTGTCAAATACACAAATACAATGACCTAGCCCCTGTGCAATCTGACTACAGTGATCCAACTTTTCCCTTAATCTCATTAATGCTAAACTAGGGTATTTGTTAAAAAGATGTCCTCATGTCCTCATATTTAACCTTCACTGTTATTCTTCACTGCATTAGATATCAGTGACTGCATTAACCTAAATAAAAGCTGAAAGCTTGGAAAATGCATTCTGCTTTAATCAGTCTGCTGTGATAGCTGATTTAACAGGATCAGGGTTGGAAATAGCTTGAGTCCTTGAATCCTGTTTAGTTCTAAAGCACAAAAATATGAGAAATGTTATCAGAGTGCTACTTGCATTTGTAAATATTCATGTATCTGTTTCATAAATTGCTGGGAGAATTTTCTGGAACATTGTTGCAATTTTTTGTTACAACAGTAACCAATACATGACAAGAAAACAGTACTGATAACTGGCAAAAGTATGAGTAGACGTAAACGAACAGCAATTTATCCAAATAAAACTGGTTGGATCATTATTGGGCATGTTGGTAAATATGGGACCCTGATCCAAAGTTAAGAGTTTAATTCAATATCCCACACGCAGGAGAACAGGGTACTCCCATGCTCTCCTATGTAAGGATGGTGGATCTGTGCCCAGGACCCTGCCTTAAGTGTTCGGCACATACTGAATTGGATGTAAAGGCATAGCTAAGCCCTTACTGTATAATTTAAATGCCAATGCTTACCCACCATGTGTATTTTGTAAGCATAGTGAGTGGGCCAGCCCTCAATGTGGAGGCTGAATTCTGCATGGCTGCATTCCATGGCAGAAATATTGGTACTGCGCTGGATCTGGACCGGCCCATGATTAGTAAATGGATGCTATCAGAAGAGATCCGAAAACAAAGACACCAAACTACAATCTCTCAAATCTTCAATTTAGCCACACTGACTTATATTCTTCCCTTTACCAGTGACTTGAAGAAGTAAGCTAGCAATAAGAGCATAATTATGGTGGTTTTTAATAGCTGCGCGCAAATCCCTGGTATGGGTGCAAACTAATGAGTTATGTGCACCTAACAGTGCACATGGCATTTTTCTTAGGATCAGTCCAAATCAAATCAGTCCATATCAGATATTAGAGTTACATGGCATTATGGCAGAAACTGCACCTGTAAAGGGATCACTAATATGGGGAGGAATACATTGAAATAAATGGCAGTGACAGTTAATTATTTTAAATAAATAGAATACAACTGATCACATACCCAAGGGTTTACAAGGTGCATTGAAAAATTACAAATCTCAATACACAAACATTGTCCAAAACAAATTAAAGAGCTACACACTCAACATGTTTTAGAGTACCAACAAGAAGCTCTTATGAATGGTTTATTTTGTAGCCGACATTCCTTTGATCAAAGGTTCTTTACCTCATAAAACAGTTATGCACAGTTTGTTGTGGTACTAAGTGGCAAAACTATTGTGGATGCAGGAGGTGTGGCTGCTACAGGGCCCCAGAGGTGAGGGGAATCCAGGCACCTGCCCTACCTACACAGACAGAGGATAAGCTGCTTCATGCGTGAGGGGTCTGGTGATACCACTTTGCTGCGTTGGTTCCGCCACTAGTCTCCACTATGATCCAATATTTCTGTATGTAATCTGCATTCTTTGAGATTTTTAATCTGATCATATACAACCATATTCCAAAATGTTTTTATAGGCAACTTCTGTAATGGTTTAAACATCCCTTAGACAGGCTGTTATCAATCTTTTTTTGGTGAGTACCAGTTACCAGCTATGGAATCAGGTCAAGTACATCATCGCATATAATGTATATATGTACCGTATTTTTCGGACCATAAGACGCACTTTTTCCCCCCCAAAATGTGGGGGAAAAAGTGTGTGCGTCTTATGGTCCGAATACTCACCTTGGGGTATGAGCAGGTCCGTCGGGCCCCGCTCCGCGGGGGGATGCGGTGCATCCAGGCACTCATCCCCCCGCTCCCTGGCTGTCAGCAGCGTAATGACCGCTGCTGTGACAGCAATGTAAGGTGCTCTCATCACTCTGATGAGAGCGCCTTACACCGCTTCACAGCGGCGTTCATTAGTTATTTCTGCTCTGCCTGTCACACAGGGCAGGCAGAGCAGAAACAATGGTAATGGAACGCCGCTTCATAGCGGCGTCCATTACTGTTCGGGTGATGCTGGGTGGAGGACATGATGGGTGATGCTGGGTGGAGGACATGATGGGTGATGCTGGGTGGAGGACATGATGGGTGATGCTGGGTGGAGGACATGATGGGTGATGCTGGGTGGAGGACATGATGGGTGATGCTGGGTGGAGGACATGATGGGTGATGCTGGGTGGAGGACATGATGGGTGATGCTGGGTGGAGGACATGATGGGTGATGCTGGGTGGAGGACATGATGGGTGATGCTGGGTGCAGGACATGATGGGTGATGCTGGGTGGAGGACATGATGGGTGATGCTGGGTGGAGGACATGATGGGTGATGCTGGGTGGAGGACATGATGGGTGATGCTGGGTGGAGGACATGATGGGTGATGCTGGGTGGAGGACATGATGGGTGATGCTGGGTGGAGGACATGATGGGTGATGCTGGGTGGAGGACATGATGGGTGATGCTGGGTGGAGGACATGATGGGTGATGCTGGGTGGAGGACATGATGGGTGATGCTGGGTGCAGGACATGATGGGTGATGCTGGGTGGAGGACATGATGGGTGATGCTGGGTGGAGGACATGATGGGTGATGCTGGGTGGAGGACATGATGGGTGATGCTGGGTGGAGGACATGATGGGTGATGCTGGGTGGAGGACATGATGGGTGATGCTGGGTGGAGGACATGATGGGTGATGCTGGGTGGAGGACATGATGGGTGATGCTGGGTGGAGGACATGATGGGTGATGCTGGGTGGAGGACATGATGGGTGATGCTGGGTGCAGGACATGATGGGTGATGCTGGGTGCTGGACACTATTTGGTTCAAAATATTTTTTTTCTGTATTCTTCCTCCTAAAAACTAGGTGCGTCTTATGGTCAGGTGCGTCTTATGGTCCGAAAAATACGGTATGTATAATATATATCTATATCAACACCTACTTTACATATACACACACAAAAGATGGTGGTTGCTCATTTCAATTTACAAGTTTATCTAGAGCAGGTGCTAGAAAGGTATGGCGAAATCTACAAAGATTACAAACAAAGCACCCTAGCATTAACAAGTAACTAACCATAATATTCTATCCTTGTGTTTTTTTTTTCTACACACGCATTTTTGCAATGGTTTTGAAGTACATTTTCTAATATACGTTATTACCACCCAATATGCCTTCTGCCATCTGGTTAAAATACAAATACAGCTGCTGCCACCTCTTTACCCAGTCACCACGAGTACTACCAGACAGTGGCCCAAGTACCTCCAATGGTACTAGTACCACAGACTGAGAACCCCTGCCTTAGACAGTTTATAAAGTATCATTTAGTGAGAAAACAGATATATTAACTTCACTTATATAAAGAATGGATTATGTTATTATGCTTATCTCATACAAGCTTGAAAAGAGACTCAGATTTATTCTATTTATTTTATGTACAGTAAAGTTGGCCTATTCATTCCCACTTCAAACCTGCCTACATACAGATGCTGACCAAGAAGAAAATGCTGTTTTGCTTCTAACATTCTAATCATCTGAGGACGGTAAGGCCGGCAGAAAGATTAAAAACGAAATAAAAAATAAAAACAAGAGAGATCCAGTAGGCTAGATATCAAAGGTCAAAGTTTGACAACAAATGTATTTAACTTTTTTTTTTTTAATGTTTTATGGCATAAAGAACAAATTACGCAACAATCCAGTCAGTCACATTTTTTGGTCAACCTGTATTTTGCAAAACAAAAAAAGACCCTGCTTACCCATATCGTGTTGTTTTGTACTCCACCTTTAAGATCGGTTTGCATGGTTCTGGCTTTTTCCCATCCTTTATCTGTTTGCCTAGGATATAAAAAAAAAGGAAACCATTTAAAAATAATTTTTTTTTTTTTTTTAGACATTTGCTCTATTACATGTAATTTTTGGTTTTCATATGACAATGTATCAGTGTCAAGTCATATTTTCTACTCTCTGTATGGCCTGTATACATTTCAAGTAAAATTCGTAACACTATCAATAGCATAAACCCTTTGAAAGCAGCAGTGGTTGAAGTTGCTTCTTAATAACATATTTAGTTATAATTTGACAGTATTAATGTTTAGCTGGAGCATACTGCCACAGAAACAGAATATATTGTAATATTTTATTTCTAGAAAGCAGGAAATCTTAGCCAAGTAAAGATTTGTTGCTTCCTCAGTTTCAGTGATTTTGGTCTTGGTCCTTTTTCACACTGCATTCACAAGTGACCAAATAATTTAATTAAACTTAACCAGTACTGTTTATCAATGACCATGGAAAAACGTACTTTGTATAACTGAAGGTGTTTGCCAAGCAATCATGTCTCTCTACCTTTTATTTGTGCTCCTCATTGCCACTGGTGACATTTCTGTGTCATGCCATATTTGTTATATTTTACTGGGGGAAAAAAATTAGCTTTTTGGTAAGATTAATGTTATGGAGTAGATATTAAAATACAAGTTAAAATATAATATAGGACTGGATGCTAGTGTGGATCTGATACTAGAGACCACTTCCTTTGCTTGTGCTGAATACATAAAAAAAATACCCTGACTTAATATTTCCGATCCATCCTCACGATGGGCACAGATCTAAGATCGACCCCACCCTTAGTGCTCACATATATCCCAAGATCCTATGTTAAAAATTAGGTTGTAAATTAGGTAAAGTACAATGGAGAGATAAACTAGTTCGTTGATTTAACTGTGTTGCACGGTGTAACTTAAACTTGAAATGTGTACCTGACAAAAAAAGAGTAACTGGAAAAAAAAAAAAAAAAAAAAAAAAAAAGTTGAAACAAAAAAAAAAAAAAAAGACAAAGTTGAGACAAAAGAAAAGTGATTTTTTTTTTTACTTTACATATCAGAGCAGAAAACATTATTAGAAGGTAAAAATTTGAGAAGCTCTCAGGATGACAAGTTAATGCATTTGGTAATGGCTACATGCCTTATGAATCAGTTTAAAAAAATATATATAAAATTGATATGCAATTTTCCCTTCAGTAAAAGGACTAGAAAAATCCCAAGTGAATTGAGTACTCAGATTAGCAGAATGGAATGCTTGAATTTTTGTTCTGTCAACCACTCTTGTATTTTGTTTGAATGTATGGCTTTGTAGTTTAAAAGATAGAGGCTTTTGAAATGGGATTCCATACCCATAGCACTTTAAGATCTCATCAAAGTCACACTATCTCAAACACACATGCAGGGATACAACGCAGAGCGTTCTGGAATAGCGTTTCCAATACATTAACTTAAAAAGGTACATTTAAAGTAAAACAACAAATAAAAATAAGACTACAAAGCTTTAGAAATCACACACACCAATAAACGTGTGTGGCTTCAAGCTCTCTGTACTTTATCACTGATGAATCATTAATCGCCAAAACAGTTAATTACAAAATTAAGCAAGCTTTGCACCAGAAGAGTGGAGGCAGCATAGTTGTGTCTTGCAACCCACAAATCTGCAAAGTTAATAGTGACATAGTAGGTTTGCGGCAACTACCATAATACTGGAAACAGAAAACTTCCCTTACAATAAACATTGTTCACAGATTATATTATGCTTACAGCAACAATACTACATTTGACTGATTTTCAATTTCAGGACTATGAAATTGCATATTACAAGTAGTACAATTTCCAAAATGGACACACTGCAAATATTTACAATTTAAAAAACACTTCCGGCAAAGGAAACCATAAAAAAAAAAAAAGTTACCATAAATAAAGCCATGGAACAAAAGAATCCTGGTGATATAATGACCGCTTGTATTCCACAGCACCAGCAAGAACAGGGCTGCCATTATGGAAGTGAGGGAGGGGGGGGCCAGCTAAGACTAGTGTCAGGCCCGGACCGACAGGAGTCCCGGGCTCCACTCTACGTCCATCCAGGACAATTGTGGATAGATATACTCACTGTATATCACCGATTCCTACATGTGTTTGTCCCTCACAGGCAGTACTACAGAGTGCCAATGCACGTAATAATAAGGAATAAGGAAAGAATTTGCTTTGTTTTAAATGTCTTGAGATGTCTTGTAATTGGACAAATCTGAGGATAAAAAAACACTCAAATTCAATTTCAAAAGGGGTTAGCAAAACATTTTTTTTATGTTTTGATTTTGTATTGTTGTATCCAGTCATGTGGAGAAGAAAAAAAAAAAAAAAAAAAGTGTCTTTATGAGATCAGCATATGATCACATAGGGCTGGATCCTGATTTAAGAAGGAGCTTTTAATTGAGAGGAAAGTTACTCCCAGCCAAACCATGTTGATTGCAGGGGGAGTAAAGGCAATTGTATTCTTTGCATGCAGGGATAGATCTTTGAATTGCTTACTGCACACAGATACTGACCAGCTTTACTATCACACTGTTTTTTAGATTTGGGCTGGGAAACATCACCTCTGAAATATGAAATATGACTCCTTGCAATCAACATGGTTTAGCCCAATAGTAACTTTCCTCTCTTAGGGCCTGATTCAGACTTAAGGAGCTTGAACTTGAGAGGAGAGTTACTCCTGGGCTAACCATGTTGATTGCAGGGGAGTCATATTTCAACTGTTACAAAAAGTATTAGAGTTGAAATTTGGCATTTCCTAGTCCAAGTCTAAATAACAGTGTGATAGTAAAGCTGGTCAGCATCTGTGTTCAGCAAGCAATTCAAAGATATATCCCTGCATGCAAAAAATACAATTAACTTGACTCCCTCTGAAAGCAACATGGTTTTGTCCAGGTTTAACCCTCCTCTCAATTTCAAGCTCCTTCTTAAGTCTGGATCCAGCTTATAGGGCCTGATTCAGAGTATCGCATCCGTGTGAATTTCACAGGGATGCGATGCTTTTTGACAGGTCTGCGCATGCGCTACATGCGGAAGGAAGTCAGATTTTATGGTATCCGCCCGCATCCGATTCCGACTTCAAAGGGTGTGTGCCAGGATATTTAAATGAGAAAATGTTAGGTTTTCTCATTTATATATTCCCTGCCAGGATATTTAAATGAGAAAATGTTAGGTTTTCTCATTTATATATTCCCTGAGCACGAGTCCGCTTGCATGTTGAAATAGCCCTACGATTCCACCATCTCAGAGCTGGTGGAATCGTAGGGTCAGCTCAGCAGAACTTAAAAAAAAAACAAAAAACGCTCGCTACTAAAAATTAACCCCTTCCCCCGGCCGCCCCGCCGCCGCAGCCTATATGTAAAAAAATAAATAATTAAACCTCCGACAGGGCATACTGCAGGTAGTAGAACTACAGGCACAAGCATGCACATGAATGACAAGGCATGCTAGCGCTTGTAGAACTACTATCGGCAGCATGCCCAGTTCCAAATCTCTACACATGGCCATTTAGTTAAAAGAAAAACATACAGTGCCCGCTCCCTAAAAAAAAACCCAACGCTCCACGTGCCCCCACAAAAAAAATAAAATGCATTCCACAAGTGGCCCTTAACTAAGACAAACCAATGTCACATATGCCCGACATAAATACAAAACATTGCCACATATGCACAACATACATAAAATACCTAGTCAAATATGCCCCTCAATAAAGTAAAAATCATAGCCAAATATGCCTCTCAATTATGTAAAAACCATAGCCAAATATGCCCCTCA